>MU866134.1:0-135646 GCA_033296915.1 Triangularia setosa | reverse complement strand
TCTTTTTTTTTAACGGTTGGGTGCTTTGGTTTTTTGTACCTTATACGTGCCAGTAAATAACAAACAAATTTTTCACAAAAGATAATGGCACGCCCCCGCCCCCCCCCCCCCCCCCCCCCCAACAGTCCATGCAGGGGGGGTCGTAGTTAGGGGCACAGGTGTCTTGGGCTTTGACGCTGGCGAATTAGGGGAGATGGGTTGTTGAATGTAGGTGCTTTGACAGCTTTCTGTAGGCTTGTTTGTCCCCCTGGTAGGTATGCAACGATTAGTAGAGACAGGGCAAGGAAGAAGGAGCTGAGTGTACCGGAGCACTCTCCGAGAAGGAACAACGACCTGCAGAAAGCCCTCCTCCCTTTCTTGTCCCCCGTGGAAAAGCAGTCGCTCTTTCTTCCCGTAGAGTATACAATAAAGAAAACAAGTACAGATACAAATATTCTGTGCGTCCAGAGGAGCACAAGATTCTGACAGATGGCTGACTATTCCGTCCCCGCAGAATCTTGGCTGCTGTACTGGGCCACTCGCGAGTTGAGCGCAGATTCCTAGTAGCAGCCCCGCATCTGATTTGCAATTTGGAAACAGCCCGGAATTTCGATGTCGTAGGTATGTGATATTCCTTGGAATATTCTGCTCAGCCTCCGCGAGACAAGAATCTCTGTCTGAGCAAACAGAAGGAACCTCAAACTTCTGGAAAACACTCCGAAGACTTCCCCCATGCCTCCTCTCCCCTTCATGTTTCGCATTTGTTGACCGCTAAAACGCTTGTCTTGGTCGGTACCGAACAAGCCAGGTTCATATGTGAATCCTTCAGCGCCACCATAACAAAATGGTCCTTATGTTAGCATGGTTACGTTTCTGGCGCCGAGCATTCTGCTTCTAGAAGACACAATAGTAATAAACAGGGGTCGGGCTAGTAATCTGAAATGATAACCGGCAATGTGATGCAAGAAGGCACTGTGTAGGTTGTGGTTTTCCCCCCTAGGCAGTGCATCATAAAAAGGGATGAGGTTGAGGGCGCCGTATAGCGAAGATGCAAGCCAACAGGCAAAATAATGCAACGGCTTCGTGGTTCGGTCAAATTTACAAGCGTAATAACGACTGTATCACTGAAAATGCCGGTGATCATCATGATAACTTTAGTTCTAGGGATGGCAGCTTCGTGCAAGTCCAAGAGAAACGGGCAGCATAGTGCGGCCACCGAGAGGTGAGGCTGATGATGAAACTGATGAGTCTCTTTCTTTTTACAGACTCTGATAAGCAGCCGATGATTGACCAAGGATTGGCACCACGGGGATTCTGGATTTGGAGATTGCTGAAGTGTAATACCAACAAGAAGGCTAGAACAAATGTCAAAGCCCCAGATGCCGATTTCCAATCGCTGATGGATGAGTATCATCGCGTGGAGACCTCGGACTCTGGGTCGCTTTCGATGAGAGCCGTGTTTAGTTGTTAGGCAGGTACGGTTGAACTCTGCCGGCTCCGAGCCTCCAGCGAGCTTACCTAGTTAGAACATGTAGGCGATGAGTCGTGATCTGAGAACGTATAGTTCGCAACTACCAACTAAACGTTTCGACGCCAGCGCCCAAATAGGCAGCTCGATGGCATAGCTGACCAGCTGTGCCTTTCTGGAGATGTCCGGGTTTCGGAATAGCAAAGCTTCCCCGTGTGGTACTGCAAGGTAAAGCAATCACCACGCTTATACATCGTCTCGACACTCATGTGGCTGAGAGAAACAGCAAACCCGTTGGAGGACGGGAATGAAGAAACTCGGAAAACGTACCGGATATAGTGATCACATCACTTTCACCACCCACGTGTCGTCCCAGGTGATCCAACCCTCGAACACGGGAGTGAGGTTCTTGGCACCCTGTCCCAACAATGAGTTGGTCCATAGCGAGTGGCCGTTGTACGACCAACAATTATTGTGAACCCTTTTGGCACACGCTGTGGAGCGCAGAACTGCGTAAGCCGGTAGCATGCCGCGGGTTACGCGATACGTATATGACCGTGGTAACCGTCATTCCCACCGTTTTCTCGGTCCAACGCCTGTCGCTGGCCGCCGTTCGTCCGAATTGGATGGAGGTCCAGCTCAAACACAAGCCACAGGCTCGGGTCTTCAGTGGTTCCAGCCTCAAAGAAAGCCCCCTTTCAGCCACTGACGCACAACCCCGCCTTACAGGGCTGAGGGATCAACTCTCTTCCATTAAACTTCTGACCTCGACTTGCGGAACCATTCAGACCGCGCGGCTGACGCAAGACTCTACTCGTGGTTGTTGCGCTGACTGCATGCTGACCAGAAATGGCTCTGTGGTGGTAGATAAGCACGATCGCTTTCTCACCGCCCTTGTCACATGGACGATGACTTTGGACCCCAGGCTAAGCGTAAGGCAGTCAACCCAACTAGAATATCACTGTGGCAGCGCATCTGTTATGTGAGATACAATGTTCGGGTAAACAAATTGCCTTGCGTTTCCGGATCTAATGCACGCACTCTGCAGACAAAATGTCGCAAAATAAAGAGTCGGTGAGGCTGACGGAGTGATATATACTCATAAGTAGAAAAAAAGCCCTCAGTGGACAGACTGCATCTCGGGTTACATAGATCGTGGTACCTGTTGGAACATCTGTAGTGGGGTGTCTAGGAGAACATCATGTAGTGTGCTCCAACCGATTGTTAGGTGCGAGGGTGACGCCTTGCTCGTATGCTGCTGTTGGTGGTGGTGTTGGTGTAACCTGTGTCCGTCTCACAGTCTGAACAAAGAGACTCTCGATCGCTGGCAACACGGCTGACCCGATTGTTGGCCAATCCAATCGGAAGAATTTGAACTCAACAGTGCATCCCGACAGCCACTTCGGCCCCCAAGCACCTGCTGGTCGGAGGTGTTTGGCGCTTTAACATCTCACGCCCCCGCAAACTTGATAGGGAAACTGCTGCAGACGAAGGATGGTTGGACGATCCTCGGGAATGAGAACACCCACCAATTCGATAGTTCTTACAGCGACACTACCGGTGCCGGAGATAGACCGCGCTTGATTCGAGCATCGGTGCCGGAGCTGCATCCATATATGCGCAGACGGCGGCTAGATATGTGATTTGGGTTCCAGTGGCTGACAGGACTCACCGCGATTGGGGTTGTTAGCCGCCAGAATGCAGCCAAATCTGCCACTTCACGTTGTGGGCACCTTCATTCTAGAGCAACGCTGCCGGCGCCATGCAGGACAACGCTGACTGTCCGGATTGCTGAGAATAGTGAAAGCTAGTACAGAGCCGAGAAGAAAACGAGACGGGAGTGTCTATCTATGGATGTGTTAGGCTGTGATAAATTGATAGTAGGCATCTTAAAAATATTCTGTAAATAAACATCTCGAGATGCTCGTTGGTTGTTATCTGCGCTGTTTATGGCCTGAAAAAGCTTGCACGTTGAAACAGCTGCGCCATCACAATCCCGGAATTTGAGTTCTTACGCAGGTTCAATGGCAGCCAGATTGCTGTGAGCTGCGATCAAAGTCCGATTTTGAGAGATCTTGTTTCCGATATGGGGCGATGACAGGCGATGAGGTTGGGGACTAGTCCAGGCAACAGAATAAAAATGTGGCTAAACTCAAACGGCCTTGCCAATTGCGGGGGGGAAGGTTCCTGGCCGGAAGAACAATGCTGCCCCTCATTGCAGGCTTAGCATCTGCGGGGGAAGAGGGCTGGCTGGCTGGTGCTGTCGAATCAGATAAGCAACAGCTTCATCAATGCAATGGGATTTTCAAAGATCGCATCCTACCATCATATGCCATGGTTATGGCGCGAGCAGCGCATGTAGATATCGGGTCTATCAAACATGCACCAAAAGGGGCACACCGACCTGGCCACTCGATGTTCACCTACTGTAGTAGGCACTGGTAAACTGAAAGTGTATGTCAACAATTTTCTATCTTCATAAGAGCCCAGGGACCTTAAGAGTTCACGCTAGAGCTGGTCTGGAGGCAGTCCCGTTGTGGATGCTGCTCAAACTGCACACAGTAGCTTGTAGAGTGGGGATCTTTGCGGCGCAGGGCTGGAGCACACTGGGGTTTGTCGTTTAGATGTTGAAAGGAAAGTGGTCATGAAATATAAGATGACAGTGATGTGTCTTTGGCTGCAGTATATGATTCCGATTGCGTGGGGGGGATTATCACCAGCGGCAGGTACCAAACCAAGTATGCTGTATGTAAGACTGAAGAATCGACTATTTGCACTGGCACATGGCATACTGCATCGTCAGCATGGTTCCAATTGGTTTGCCCAGTTACGAGGGTCTCGAGCAGACTATTGGACCCCGTTCTTTTCCCGAGTTTGGCAGGTGAGTAGACTAGACTGGACTGTTCGACAAGAGGTGGAGAATCCCGAAAACAATCGCCGTCCGCGTCCCCTGTGATCGCCGAATTATCCGGCTCTCCGGCCGCCCGGCGTTGCTTCAATATCAAATTCCCTTTCGGCGGTCGCGACAAAGTTAAAGCAAACAGGTGCCGCGCATGAACAGTGTTTGGAACAGCTGTGCCAGACGCCGCAGGAGCTTTTTGGCTTCGAGAACAATGGAAGGAAACGCTTGACGGCGGCAAGACGGGAAGACGAGAAGCAGTGGCACAGATTAGACTTCTTGGCACAAAAGTCTGACGGCCCAGGACTTTTGAGGTTGGATGGCTTGTCGTTTACCGTGACAGCAGCACGACGTCGAGAGTTGCATAGAGTCGCCTGTCGAACGATATTTGCAAAACAAATACACCCAGATGTAACAGCAAGAAGTATCATTTTAGGATTTCCAAGCCCCAGGAAGCTGGAAAGCCTTGTGAAAAGTGGTGGCCTAAGCTGCGCCTACCTGCCCAGTGCAAACCCTGGTTGTCTCGGGACATGCGACACACGCGCTCGTCTAATTCACCGGCTTGCCGCGAGGTGTGGTCTGTGCCTGCCGCTTACTGTGCTATGTACGATAAGGGTTATCAAAACGGAAGCAGCAACTTGACCTGGGGCGTCGGAACAGGGTTCTGAATCCTTCAACACAACTTCATCTCCTCTGCCGCAAGCCCTACTGCCCACAACCAGGACATGCCCTTGCTGGCAGCTCATCCACCATCTCACCCTCAGGATACGCCGGCTATGGGCCACCGGCGGACATTGTCTCGGGGAGGACGGAAACATGGACTTGCTGCAACTTCGCCTGGACCCTTCACATCGCTAACTGATCCTCCCACAGATATTTTACTCGTCTTTTTGTCCTGCCGAACAAGGACTTGAATTCTTCTGTAGCAGTGGATCTTAGAAGACTCCCCATGCCTCCCAACGAGGCAATTTGACCCATTGGTTGTCCCCGCTGACCCTACGATCCTGCCCCGTTATATGAATAACGCTGCCCATGCGGGTTCTGGAACCAACTGTTTCCCCTCTGTCCTCTTGCCTGTAATACCTAGCAAACCTTCCGAATGCTTCTCCCCTGGCGGTGTTTGGACTTTGCCCTGTGGAACTTTCATGTCCAAACCGCACAAATCACCTCGAACAGACGCCAGCCGCGCATGGCGGGAATGAGCGTTTGCTTCTTCGATATGATTGATGTCGTCAGACGCCGCAGACACACGCCGTGCGTCTTCCAACAGACGTGCTGGAGCAATCCCGGAGCAGCTGCGTATGGTCATCGTCACGTCGATCATGGACATGTGGTCATTGTGCGACACTGGTCTGGACAAGACTGCGGTGGCACCATTCAGAAGCACACCTTCAAACATTCTATACCGCCTCTCCCACGAGCTTGCCGGGCAGTCCTGTCTGGGCACGGCACATACACCTTCTTTTCACCTAAGAGCATGCTGCTTCTCATCGCACTGCGCGGCACAGCTTTCCATCATCATCTGCTGGAACCAGGTATTACATTTCGGAGAGAGGTGGAAACGCTGGAGCCTGGGGGCCATGACCATTTCATTCTGCGCCACTTGATCGCTCAGTCCGTTCTCAGTTTCTCAGTCTCTTTGCCCCTTCTCCTCTCTGCTCGACATCTTCAACCCAAGTGGGAGGGGGATTCTGGGCAGGGAAACGATTCATAATGGTACGTATTGGAAATCGGCGCCACTGCTCGGTCTTCAAGTAGGCCCTAAATACATCCCAACAAGCTGTATCAAGCACACGCTACCAGCTGCGGAAGAGACCTGCCCCATACCCAACACGACCGCTATGCTGTCACCCCCTGGTAGGGTCGTTGACATGACAGGCCAATTCATCCTTGTTCCTTCGGGCTAGTCTCCTTTAGGCTTGCTCTTCAAGTGTAGGGCTTGTTTTCCCGTACTCTTTTTATGCATCTTCTTGTATTGAGGTACATATATACATACATACATGTCTTTCCTCCTAGACCCACACCACCCTCACCCACCCTGGCTCCCGTTCCATGCCCCTTGCTAGAACCCCTTACCCCGACCCCTGGGACTTCCCTCGCTCTCTCTGTCGTCCCGGCCTTTCTCCCTGCCAGGCTTGTTGAACCCATGTATACCCGCAGCGCACGGAGGTGTGGGTTCCTTGCCAGGCTTGCCGGCCCAAGCTTGCTCTGGGAGCTCGATGTATGGATACCTCGAGAACAAGGTGCAACTACACTACCATGTAAAGCAGTTACCCCCAGCAGGGTATTTGTGGGGATGGGTACCGCCTCTCTCTCCAGGTTATAAGCCTAGCCTCCCCGGCCCCATGCTCCACGACCTCTGAGGCTGAGGCCATCGAAAAGCTTCAAGCTACCCCAAAGATAGATTCACAAGCCTTTGTTGAAATCTTGCTACCTGATCGCTTCACGGGCCCAGAGACCCGACGCCGACCTCATACATTCAGTTGGCATTCTCATATAAGTCGACAAACGCCATTTGCCGTCAAGCTATAGTGGCATATCGTTAGTGACAACGTAGGTGGTGTTCAACTTGAACCTTTTCCTGGTCTCTTCGTGTTTTCCTTTTCGGCCTTGTTTCTTCTTTCAAGATGGATTCGAGATATTCAGACCAAGACTTCGACAGCACTTACTCACGCAACCCCAGGTCGAGAGCCGGCAGCGGGGTGTCTACAACAGAAGGGCTCTTCCAGAACTTGCAGCTTGCCGAGTCCCCGTCCCTGGAAACCGGTTCTTACACCAGCAGTAGACCACCATCTTCGAGGGGTCTAGCCTCACCCGTATACTTAAGTCCAAGCCTGTCCCACCCGCCCAGCTACCTTTCCAGCTCCATCTCCCCACATCACCAACACTTCTCACACGTACCCTCGGACACGGACTGGTTCGAAGCACAACACGCCTCAGTCCAAGGCACACCACTGTTGCGACTAGAACCTGCACCAGATCACGGGGAAACGCCGCCCTCGTCATCACCGCTGGCATCGATCGAGCCAGAAAGCATGAGGTACTACACGCGCTTCCTGGAGATTTGTACCAGGGATTATCACTAACACCCGTCTAGCGCCGTTGCCGTATCATACGATCCGGGATTCAGTATGGGAAGCAGATCGTCATTTACTTGGCCAGGTGCGTTAGCCATCTTACTGTCTTTGACGAACAGTGTATACTCACCGGCGACGACAGTGATGGATTCTGGAAGCGGTCTTTTACCTCCTGATATGAACCACCACTACGGTTCGGAAGCCAGCCTGTCACCACCTAGCGGGTCACGATCGATCACGGGCAGCCCGCCAAGGAACACACTCACACCGGAACAAAGGGAACTCAAGCGCCAACGAGACCAGGCCCGACACAACTCGAAGTTGCATGCTCGGGGACGAAGGGCGGGGAGTGGTTCCGACTCGGTCTATTCACCCCCAGTGACGTTAGCCGACCTGACGACGAGCTCTTCGGCAATGCCGGTTTACACAACGGCGCCATCTCAGATGTCACTGATGGCCGAACCTTCAGCGTCGCATTACTTGCCACCATTCTCCCCTCCTCTCCCGGACCAAAGTCAGACGAGCATGTTCGCAAGTCCGTATCCGCCACAGTCGTACATGCCGGACTACAGCTACCAGCCCTCGCCTGCGCCGAGCCTACCGTCACACTATGGGTATGTTTTCTGACGCCGGACACAGTTGGTTCTCTACTAACATTTGCTTCAGCAGCAGGCCGGTCATGGGAGATCCGAATCTCGGAATGTACTCGGTTCCACCGGTAATGGGCCCAGGACCTCAAGATACGAGTGGGCAGGTACGAGTGGTACACAGCCGGCCAAAGCCACAGTGTTGGGAGCACGGATGCAATGGCCGCCAGTTTTCGACCTTCAGCAATCTCCTCCGGCATCAACGTGAAAAGTCGGGACAGGCTACGAAGGCGACGTGTCCCAACTGCGGCGCGGAATTCACACGAACTACAGCGAGAAATGGACATTTGGCACACGACAAGTGCAAGAAAAAGAGCAGCAACTAAGTTCAGCGGGTTGTTGGGTATCTTTGGGTTTTATGCTGCGGTCACAATTTCTATTCTGAATAACTGTACAAACTTTCTTGCATGGTGAGATTTTGGGAGCGGACTGGATTCTTTTCTTTTGGACATTTTATTTTCTCGATACATTTTTTTTCCCGGTACATTATGTTTGGTGGGGTTTCTAGATTCAGGGAGCAGCGAGAAGTGGGTTTCAGGGGATAGCATATATTTGGCGAAAACGATGCCAGTTTGTCTCTATTTCTTTTGGCATCACTCTTGGGATGATATAGACGAGTGTGTGAGCTCAGCAACTCGAGGATAGGGGGGCAGTCAGCAACAAGGTGCCTTTGGGGTGGGGGGGGGGGGGGGGGTTGGGTTTCTTGGGGGTCTGCGATGAATGGCGCAGGTTACGAGCCCTCTTTGGTTAACTACTATACCCATTTCATTAAACAAAATATCATCAATGTAACAAACACCTTTGAGTGTCCGTCTGGAAGGTTACAACTACCCTCAAATTTAAAGCTGCTGCTATGCAGATCCAGATGTCTCCTTCCCAATCTGTCCTGCTGGAAGAGAGACAGTTGACCGTCCCTCGGTCGAACTGAAGGTAGGAGCCACGCACCTCGCTGGGTCCTTCCCGCTCCCGAGTTCCTACCTGGCTGCAGTCATGACCGTTGCTCCTCCTTCCCGCAGTCAACTCCCGTGGGGCGCCTGCCAGTTCGATCCCACAGCAACGCTGTTACCCTCCAGTTTAACCTCATTCACCTCACCGCCTTCCCACGCGGTAAATGGCAGACAGATTACCAACCTCTGACCAACACTCAGATGCGCAAATATACAAAGTCTTCAGCGAGCCATGGACCTGACCAACAGTCTTATGGGACATCATGACGGTGCAGCCAATCACCAACGTCTGTTTGCCTGTCTGCCTTCCAGAACAAGCGACACTCTAGAACTTTTGACCGTGTTTACTGTGGCTGACCATAAGGTGCGGCCAAGACGGCGGCCATGTTTAATGGCGGCAAACTGACCACCAGAAACACGCAAAAGCTGTGGGCTTTCTGAGAATCCACTCAATGGCTTCAAGCTCCGCGCGTGGACGGCAAATCATCACTGAACACACATTGTCATGGCTGCGCCTTTCCTGCCTCTCATAGCTATGTCTCCCTTGATCAGAGAATACCCGGAAGCAGCCTTCACGAGGTCTCCTATGGCGGACTAGCAGTCTGTTGGCGAGATGACTACACCATGCTGGTTTCAGGTGCAATTGTCCCTCTTCACAATCAGACTCAACGATTCTAGGATTACCAGCAGAAGTTTGCGGCAACAAAGCCTGGCCCTGCTGCTTATTCTGTTCAAGGTCTTAAAACTCAGCTCTTCATGGTCCCAAACAGGACCCCTTGTCAGATGCCGGATCTCGGCCACCTCCCTTATCAGAGAGCCAGGTGGTTATCATGTCTGAATGCTTGGACTTCTTCTCCTGAGGCACCAGCAAATCACCTAGTTCCTATACGACTGACACCGATCTTGGCCTCAAAAGGTAAACGCCACAGGCCTTTGGAAGACCACGTTGCCCAAACCGAACTGGCTCCATGGCCACTGACTGCAAACAAGCTCAAAAAACGCCTGGCCCAATAAGGAGACTCATGGGTAGTCAACACTCAACATCGGGGACGCACCAATGATGGCTGAAAGAATCCTGCTGGCTGAAATCAGTATCAACTTTCCCCTGGAAAATCAGTTTCAGCAATGACTTTGTCTCCCGCAGAGACCGAGGACCATGCAACAACACTCAGCGGCGAATTGCCGCTGTCAAGTTTGGCATAAAGGTCGCACAGCCGCGCTGGAAATAGCGCCAACTGACATCATGACAAGTACCATCCCGGACTATGTTGGATACTTCTGGGTCACAGCAACTGAACTGGTGTTGGTGGCAATGTGAGCAGCGGATCAATTCATCGCGCATTTTCAAACTCCCACTGTATCTCATCACAGCGCAAGTTGCCGAGCTCAATCCAACATGCTGGGACCCCGGCCATTTCACGGCCACCGTGCCACCAAGATGCCTAGTGGTGGCAGGAAGCTCAAACGCCGGGCGTCGTCTTGCAAAAATTCCATGGCGACCCGGGCCTGACTCGGCCCATCGGCCCCGTTGAGGTACCCGGCGGTCATGCTAACGAGGATCCAGCAGCTTCCGGAAGGTCTCATGTCCAGACGGAGGCCGGAGGCCCGGTTATATCCCCGTGGCCAAAAGTCAAGACCGGATTTAAAACCCAACTGTTCCACGACAACCAGACCACCGCGGCTGAGGTTGTTCGAGAAGCGGGTGTTATATCATGCATGGCGGATCACTGCATTTAAAGGCAATATCAACAGCTCGAATTGTCCTATATGCCTGTGTCACACACCGTTCGGAGTCCGGATCATCATGAGGACGTGTACGGCACAACCACTGACCCGAGCGTCCTGATACTTGTGCTGCGTCATGCGCTCTTGTTGACGGAGCGTTTGCCTTTTTGGAGTGTCAGCAGCCACCGGCCTTATAGGGCGCCTGTCGGGGATGAGCTGACGGAGAGGTTCCCGTCGACCCGCAAGCGGATTTCCCAGCTCCCAGTCCTAATGACAGACTTGTGAATTTTGGGAATTATTTTGCATTTTGGTAGTTCGGCTGCGGCATACCTGTTGGAGAATGCGCTGTTGAGTTTTCAGAACTCACCTCTCGCCAACAGATATGCAACATGTGAAGCACAACCATTCGGTACCAGCATATTGATGTTTGTTTCACTGCAGCCACACCCCCCTCGCCAGAAAGCAAGCGTCCCATGTTCTCAGATTTTTGGGTACGATTCCACCATGCAAGGGCGGTTTCGATACAGTGATGGTGCTATGAAACACAACCACGGCGTCTGCTCCGTGTAAGTGCATTTCGTCTCACCCCTTCAAGTTCAGACTGTTGACAAGAGAAATTGGTTGTCAAGTTGCATTGCTATACACAGCGATTACCGGGTTGTGCGAACTAAGAATGAACTGGGTCATCGGTGTCTGTTCTCGCACGGTTTAATCGCCCAGTTGCGGCTCACTCCCACTTCCCCAATGCTCGTTCCACTCCGGCACCAGGGCGCGCTTCCAGCAATGCCGACTCCGGCACCGTTAAGCCCTTGAGCAGTCGAGCATCAATGAGGTATCACTGGCAATTTGTGGAGAAGGGCCGGGTTTCTTTTTTGAGATGTCGTCGCTATCTCGGTGCTAGATTCGGTAACGAGACCCGGAGAACGGGAAACTCACGGCAGGCAGCAATGACCGGTCCCTGTCGAAGCAGGCCTCGCTCGTCTTTTTTTATGCGCAGCCAGCCACGACTCCAAGGAAGACGAACCCACCTCGCGCTTAGACTCTGAGCTGGGTAGGGACAAGGTACGGTACGGGACCGGGTAGTGCGATGACACCAGCCTCCGTTGCAACGACAACCGGCCAGTTCAAGATTCAGCCAGCTTCTAGAAGGACACTGCGCCGTAGGGGGGCATTCATGGTGACTTGATAATGGTTGGGTTTGACATGGGGATAGGGTATCACCGGGAGCTTCTCGCGGCTAGCATTCACGGTTGCGTTTATACGAACCCGCCAGTGCGATAGGATGAAAGACAGACGTCAAGGTGGAGGATTACCCGCGGGGCAGGTCAAGGTGATGGTGCGATGCAACACTAAGTCCTGGAACCCGAGAATGCTCCACCGGTGAACTCCACACCGGGTGCGAGGATCTTTGTGGGGTTTTTGTTTCTTTACGACACTAACGATGCCATGGGAAGGGATGGCGCTGTCCTTTTTTTGGCTGGAAGTTTGGTAGGAACGGTGCCCGGGCAGCAGGTGTGTTTTCTGATTTGCTCCGTGATTATCTGTACAACATCCAGATTGCGAGATATGCTCATTGATCCAACCGCTCGGATGGAATCATGGCGTGTTCATCAGTCTGACTTTCTGGGACTAAAATGGCTGCCAGGATATCAGATCTCACGATGTACAGGATAAAACCAACAGGCACCAACGACAGCTACTTGTGCCATTCTTAGCCAATATTAAGTTACACACAGGCTGGCCGATAATAGTCGGATATTCCTGAATTGGAAAACTGACATCGAGAGGAATTCTATTGTTGTCCAGGAACTGGTGGGTTTGGGAAACGTCAGTTCTGATGGTTGAAAAGAGGTGTTCGAGCTTGGCGAGATGAAGTGCGGCACAATGAGCCAAAATTTTGTTATTGACGCAACCGCACAGGTTCATGGTGACAAACTGCTAAACTCGGGAAAGTTTGGTTTGAGGCACATCTTTTTGGGCCCTTAATCGGTATCCTTGCGAGGTTACCCTGCTGGTGACACGAACAAGCAAATGCTCTAATGTTTTCAAGTCATTCACATTTTCCGATATGCCGACTTGATGGATGACTAATTGACTGGAAGATGATGAGCCTCTGACAAAATAAATGTGCAGTTTACGCAAGCCTTAAAACGTGGCACATACATGGAAGGCGGCATAGACGAGGACCCTGATAAGTCCGGTGCTCTCGAAACAAATCCGACCAATGCGACGGTAATATATCTCTGAGATTTATACAATGGGCGAGAACGGAGATGTCCGCTCGAATGAGACGTTTGCTGTTGGCTATGTGTGTGTTTGGATTGCCTCGTTTGGTGAGCTTCATGTAGCTAGGTTGACCGCCTTCTTTCATTCGACAGGGGGGAGGATGATCACAAGCTCAGCCAGCAAAGCAAGCGACGCTTCATGTGCCGCGTTGAAGCAGCGAACATCCCGTGAGTGTCCCGCGAGGATAAACGATTGGGTTGAGTGAGGGGTTGGGGGCTACTGCGAATTTTGTTGGTAGTGGTGGTGGTGGTGGTGGTGGTGGTGGTGCCGTTTCGTTTCGTTTCCTTCGCTGATTGATGAGAGGGAGAAGTGTTGATGACGACGGGAATGAGGGGGAAAGATGCGAGCTGTGTGCACGTGCGGGGTGAGGGATGTGGGAGGAGATGCGGGAGGAGATGTATACACACCCCTAGGTGGCGGCTGGCTGGTTGGAATGTAGGTACAGGTAAGCAGTATCCGTAGCCTTGAAAACGGAGGGGGAGATGATCGGTTAAGTGAATAAGTTGTGCTAAGGATTAGACACTATTGAGGTTATCGCCTCTAGCGCGCGTTATCGCGCTTAAGGGTATTTGCCATTTCACTCCTTGATTTCTTGGCACATATTGAAGGGCTCAAACAAGCGCGGGGTTGGTTCATTGGAAGGAACAAGAAGGGGGGAAAGATTATTGGTCGGTTTTTTCTTTTTTTCTTTCTAGAAATCACACGTGCGATTTTCAGCTGCAGGTTGCTGGCGCTTATGTTGCTTCTGAGGTGGCAGCCACGAGTTGGTGTTTTGGAATCATTTGCTAGGCAAGGCTGGGGCGTGAGGCTACAGTGGTGATTGGGTTAGGGGATGTTGTTGACCGCTGAAAATTGGTTGTTTGTAGGGTGGGGGAAGCCCCACTATCGAGAGGGCTGTTGAACCACTGAAACGTTCCCGTCAACATACCGCACCTGCCAGAGTGAGTGTGGCTTACTTGTTGAACTGCTTGGGCGTGAAGCAGCAATCCAAAAAAACAGAACACAACGCCCATCACGATTGATACCTTCCCGCTGCCACACCACCCATTTTATTTCACTTGGGAGGACGGGATCAACAGTGCAGGAGATACCGGGCCGTCTGACTGCGGCCCATTTCTTTTTTACCAACTTGGCAAGCGCGGCCAGCGAGCTAACTACTACCTGTTGAACCTGGTATTTTGCCCAAGGGACGGAACTTTTGTCAGGTATCTGTAGCTTTTCGAGGTCGCGGATTAATCAACGACAACAACAGTACGGGATATCGAACTTTCGGATTTTTGAGGCCACCACCGTCAGTTGCTGTGGAAGGGTGGTATGTAAAACGAATACGACTCTTTCTCTTCTTTTTCGATCAGCAAGCAACATTTTACACTTGTCCCTCGACCTGGCCTGCTGTTCATCTCAGAGACTTTTGTAGTGAGTGTGTGGTATCGATCTGGCTGGGCTACGCCACACGGGACCCAGCATACCCTTCACACACCACACCGCAACCACACACCAGGCCGTAAATCTCAGCCCACACACCACCAAATCTACAATCACAACTTTGTACGGCGTAAATCGGTATCCCCACGTTTTTTTCTCTGGAATCAATCCCGCCTCTTTTCAGTAACCTCGGCCAAGTTTGAAGGGCCACAAACTAAGGTACCACGCCACCGGTCTGCTGGTAACCCGCACCCCCCCCCAATCCTTACCTCCCAACTACGACCGTGTAGGGAAATTCTTGCGATTTTAAATCTTTGGAGGTGGCGTGGCACGGGCCCCGGCCTCGATCTTCGGCCTTGTCCTTTTTGCGATCTAGAAGCCCGGGCTGTCGAGTTTCCGTGTGGATCAAAGGAGGAAAAATATTCAGTGGCTTGGACTCTACATCAAAAGCGGCAGCAAAAGATATCAAAGGTGCTGCCAAGCAGGCGGCAGCGGCTTATCACGGGCATTGAGAGGGAGGTCAGAGACAACCAATCCACCAACCAACTCCCTGGAGAGGGATAGAGAGAGGGGGGAGACCGGGCAGAATTATTTCACGGCCTCTCCGAAGCTTGAGAAGGGAAGAGTTGGTGATCGGTGACGGCTTGGGATATACCAGGTTGCTGCTCTAGTTGAGAGGGAAAAGAGGAGGAGAGGAATTTGCTGTGCTTAAAGCAAACCAGCAAAGGTTAGGCTTGGCCCCGGCTGCCCGTTCCAACTTAAAAAGTTGGTTGTTGTTCCAGGATAATGGCAGGTCTAGTTATGGTCGCCTCCTCTCCGTGGAGGCAGCAGCGGAGGAGGAAGGTTTTTCAGTCTGTTTTCAGCGGGGAGGTCGCCGGCAGTACTATTACGGCCGCCACGGGGGCTCAGTATCTGGACCTGGGACAAGGGCAGGGTATTTCGATATTGGGGAGTGGTGGTGGTGGTGGTGGTGGTGGTGGCAGTAGTGCTGTTGACCGCTATCTTGCACCGTCGTCGTCGTCGGCTACGCTGGGGCATGCCACGCCCGAACCACAACCACAGCCACAACACCCGTATGCTTCAGGGAATGAAGACCAGAGGACATATGATCAAGCCTGGCAGATTGTAACAAGCCGTGTGGCTCTCCCTGCGAGTGCTACTGGGCCAGGACCAGCACCGCCAGCGGGGAATGATCTCTCCAGCGGCTTATTGCCGGAGGGTTTGGCTGGTGCCCTCGCTACACCACAGTCTTGGTCAAGGCAAACGATTGTAGACGACGGGCAATTTCTGCAATGTTTGTCTCTTTTGGCGAATGCAGAGGCTATGCTGCCGGAAGCGAGGGAGAGGAGGGACGTGATAGAGTGGTATGTCAGCCAGGTGAGGGCGCATTTTGCTACTTGGGTGGTGCCCCTTTTGGCTGGGGGGTCGGATACTACTGCTGCTGCTGGTGCGCTGGTTGGTGGGGTGGGACAGGGGGTGAGGAGGCATCCGAGGGGTAAGCACTCCGTTGATTCTACTGCTGGTGATGGGAGCAAGGAGGAGAAAGGGGGAGGAGGTAGCCAGTATGACCGGCATATGGTGGTGGTGATGAGCACGATTAAGACGCTGGAGGGGGCGTTGGGGATGTATTTCCAGGGGTTGAATTCGCTCTTGGAGGGGTTAAGTCGGGCCCAACATTCTGGTGCTGGGGAGGCACAGGACAACAGCACGTTTGGGAGGAGGTTCAAGAGGGATATCCATGCGCTTATTGCCAACTCTGCCTCGCAAGGGGGGGCGGTGGGGAGTGTGAAGGTTGTTTTGACGAAATTGGCTGGGGTGATACTGGGTGTGGAGGGGCTGGTGGCTCTTCCGGGGAATGAAAAGGGGCCTTGGGGGGGACCACCGGCTATTCCTGCGGATGATGATTTCAAGGTTTTGGCGGCGAGGAGGAGGTTGGCTGAGTTGGTGAAGCAGCTGCATAATGTCGGGTTGACGGGGGAGAGGTTTGAGGTGCTGTTTGCGGAGGTTATGAATAATATGATGTCGAGGTTCGTGAAAGGGGCATATTCAGGGGTTTGGGGGGCTAGCGATGTTGATGAAGGGAATGTCGTGGGAGGTGCTGGGACGGCGGCGGTTAGTAGTATTTTTACTACCTCGCAAGGGTCGGGAGGAGAGGCAGGGACAACGGTCCCGGCTGCAACTTCGGCTTGTATCAGGTCGCTCAAGGACTGGGTTGAGAACCGGTACGCACAGTTGAATGTGCAGGTTCTGTCGTGGATCAACGCGACGCCGATGTCGCTAGCTGATCTGAAGACGTGCCAGTCTTTGGCTCTGGGTCGGCTGGCTGCGTTGCGTATTCAGGAGCTATTCGACATTGTGCTTGCTTGGCCGGATGCGAAGGGTGCGCTGGAAGATCTGAAAGCTACTATTACGACTACTGCTCGGCGACAGCTGCTTACGGCAAACTTTTCCAGGGCGCTGGAACAAAGACTACTGCACCCCGGGAGCAGCACACTGGAGATTCTGCAGACGTATATCCACATCATCAAGACATTCCATGCGCTTGATCACAGCAAGGTTCTTCTAGGGAACATTGAGCCGAGCTTGCAGCTGTATCTGGTCCAGCGCGAGGATTCGGTGCGGGTTGTCGTGGCGGGCCTGCTCGCCAGCAAAGAGGAGATGGAGGCTGCGACAAAGGTCCAAGAGGCCGACGAGCAAGAGCGACTACAACGAGGAGCCACTGGTTCAGAGGCTGCCGCTGCCCACGTCCGCCGAAGAGAGATCAAAGCTCAGGCTTATTCGACGCCGGCTGCTGCTGCTGCGACGTCGTCGACGACGGCATACAAAACACCTGCCACACGCAGCAGGCAGAAGAGGGATAGCAACCCATCGACACCTGGCCCAAGTGGGCGAGCCTGGGACAGACTCCCAGCTCACAGGAAGGAGCAATTTCTGTCTCGCGCGAAAAAGATCAACAAGCTAGTCGAGCTCGCCAGGCTTCTCAACGAATCTGCCTCGGTCCGTCACGCTGCTGCCACGGCAGAAGATGATCAAGATCTGGACTGGAATGACCTCAACTGGGTCCCCGACCCTGTCGACGCTGGCGCCAACTACAAGCGCCCCAAATCCGAAGATGTGATTGGCACTTTGATATCTGCATTGGGAGCAGAGGACGTCTTCATCAAGGAGTTCACCGCTGTCATCGCTGAGCGTCTGCTAGGAGAGCCCAAATCTTTCGAACAAGAAATGCGGGTACTAAATCTCCTCAAGCGGCGCTTTGGGGAGGTGGCACTGCAGAACTGCGACGTGATGATCAGAGACATACAAGAGTCGAGAAAGTTGGACTCGAAGATTCGAAAGAACAATTCCAATGCCCAGCAACAGTCGAATATCCCAGGGCAACCGTTGCTGGTCACCCCAGACAACAAGGGCAAGGCAGTTGCTACACCACAGCAGCCTTCATCCAACGAGATACAGGGCAAAGAACAAAAAGAACCCGAATACCACGCCCGCATCCTCTCCCGTCTCTACTGGCCCAACCTCGAAAGGGAGCACTTCCTCCTTCCGACCCCGATCGTCGACTTGCAAAAGCAATACGAAAAGGGGTACGAAAGTCTGAAATCAAACCGAAAACTCACCTGGCTCAACCAGCTGGGCCAAACCCGGGTGGAGCTAGAGCTGGAGGATAGGACGGTGGTGGTCGATTGCGATACTGTTCAGGCGACAGTCATTTACGCCTTCCAATCATCGGATTCCCCCTCCACTTCCTCATCACCGGTCAAGAAAGCGGTAGATGACCTCTACCTCGAACTCCAACTCGACGAAGACCTCATTGCGGCTGCGTGTGACTTTTGGGCGAGAAAAAAGGTTCTCCGAAAAGTGGGCACGGCAGATGGAGGGGAGTTTGTGGTTTTGGAACGGTTGTCGGACGAGACTGCCGGTGCTGCTGCTCAACAGGCACAACAGCCTGCGGAGGAGAAGGACAAGGGCAAAGAAAAGGAGGAGGAGGAGGAGGAGGAGGTCGCAGCAGCAGCAGCAGCAGCGCCAAAGGAGGAGATGGTGAAGAGGTTGACCAACAAAGAAAAGGAGAGGAGAGAGGTTTACTGGCGGTTTATCCAGGGGATGCTGACAAATGCGAGCGTGAGCATGCCGCTCGCGCAGATGGCGATGATGATGAAGTTGTCGATTGTGGAGGGTTTCCCTTGGAGCAACGAGGAGCTGCAGGAGTTTTTGGGGGAGAAGGTGGAGGAGGGGGTGCTGGAGGTTGTTAGCGGGGGGAAGTACAAGTTGGTAAGAAAGTGAGCTGAGGTGTGTAGAATTGTCAAGGATAGAGAGGAAGAAAGCAACACAAAGCTGTACTCCATCGACAACAGGCTTAGGTTGATGACGTTAACAAAACAAGACCAGCGAAATAAACAAACTTGAAGCATTCTTAAGCCACACTCACTTGGGAGGTTTGTTAAAGTTTTTTTTTTTTGAGTAGATATGAGATTTACGAAACCAGCGACGTATCCATCCATTCTGCAGTGAGGGGAGCAACAGACATGGAAAAGGCAATAATTGATTCCCTGCGTCGAACAAGAGATATCCGTGAAGCAAAAAGGTATATCCAGGGCAGACATGGGATATAAAAGCGAATGAATTCCACCCTTGAATACTCCGTTGCCCATGATTACGTAGTAGGTAAAGAGAACAGGAAAGAAATGACATCGTCAGCTATACACCCACCTCCACCTCACCCGTCCAGTCACTGATTCGTCACCCAGGAGGCCAAAAAAAAATCAAAGCCAACGTTACCGAAACGCAGGCTCCCAATCCTCACCAACTCATCTCTACATCATCCCACATTAGCCACCTCCTCTACAAACTCCCTTACGTCTTCCCGTCTAACCCCTTTCATTGAATAGTTCCCTCCCTCAACTCCTCCGAATCAGGCACCACATCCTCAATCGAATGCGCCCTCTGCCTCAACCCTTGCTTGCCCTCCCCCCCAACCATAACCCCCGTCGTCACATTCCCGCCAACCACCCCCCCCGCCGCTGGCACCGCGACCTTTTCCTTCTTTGCAGGCTCAAACCTCTTCTTCACCGCCGAAATCATCTTGAAATACCAGTACCAGTTCAGCGTGTTCAGCGTCAAATTGCTCGCCACATACGTCCCCGCCAGCCAGAGCGGCACCGGCCCAGCCTCCCTCGCAAAGTGCATCATATTGTTATCCACCCCACCCGAATCCTTCCCAAACGCCATTGCAATGTACCCCGCGTCCGGCCCGCGCTGAACAGCCTTCCACATATCGACATACACAACCGCAGACTGATACGTTCCCCAGACCAGCCTGCAGCAGAAAAACACCACTAGCAAGGCAATCCCGTTGTAGAGCTGGGGTTTCGAGCCCGTCATGTTGAGCTTGTCAAAGAACCAGTGAATGTTCAGAAAGGGAGTCGAGAGCTCGTAGAGGATGAAGATGGAGGAGTAGTAGTTTAGGTAGGGGCGCTGTTTGCGACTGGTGTGTTAGTATAATGTTAAAGAAGGGGGGGAAGGATAGGCAAGACGTACGAATCCAAAGGTGTACACTGCCAGCGCGCTCACTGCATGCGCCAGCAGCCCCAAGCCGAAAATATCCAGATTCAGCAGCGTGATCCCCAAGTCCCAGACGAAATACCCTGCCGCCAGTGCCTGGACCATCCCGCTCGCGCCCGTGTACCCCCAGACTCGCTGCTCCCAGTCGCTGTTGGCCCTCTCCTCGTCGTAGTACATCGTCCATAGCGCCAACCCGTTGATCAGGACTGACTGGGCGAGAGACACGACGTGGGCGTCCCAGTTAGCCTTTTTCGCGCGGTTGTTTTTGGGGTAGTATTTCGCAAAGAAGGCGTTGGAGAGGAAGGGGGAGACGACAGTGTGGACAAGGGTGTAAAAGAGGGCGGCGCCGAGGACTTCGTGGATGTGGTAGGGGAGGGTGGGGAGGGAGAGGGCGTCGGCGTAGGGTTGAATCCAGGCTGAGAGGGCCGGGATGGGGGGGATGGGGAAGGGATCGCGCATTTTGGGCGGTGTTTTCCGTTTTTTTTTTGGTGTTCTCCTAGGTTTGACGAACTGCGATGTCGATGGTGTGTGTTCGGTTTTGGTGGGTAAGAGAATCAAGATTTATAGGGGTTTGTGTCAAACGTTTGACTGAAAGTGTGATTCGTTTCGTAGGCAGAAACTCGCACCGCAACCTAAAAAGCCAAGCAGAAGGACAAAAGACAAAAAGTTGGTTGTTGGTGGTTAGAAAATGAGAATGTTAATAATCAGGCGGCGGTTGAGGGGAGAGGGAAAGAGCCCGCAAGATGTATCCCTATTCCGCCGGTTTGGTATAGAAAAAAGGTTGGAAGGTTGATAAAATGTGGCTGCTCGTCAGTCACCAGGCACACACACAAGGCGGACGGACGACGATGACAACCACACCCTCAGCTTCAGTCTCTTAAACCCTCCAGGCAGATGATGCAACCCTTCCACCTACAACTACTCTTCAGTAAAGTAGTTGCAGTGTAAAGTTGCCGGATATTTATGCACACTCTTGCTGTGTGTGTTGTTGGCTTGCCAGCTTCCTTAAAAAGCAGCCATGTGCCCCGTCGTCATTCGCGTATATAAAATGGATGGGTCGGAAGAGCAAATGGTAATCAGTCGTCAGTTGTCGTCTGCTTCATCATCAGCCACTGGTCCCCCCCCGTTCTAGACCAGTTAAGTCCCACTGTCCCTTTGAGGTGCGTTTTGTTGGGGATCTGAACTGGTCTTGGCAGACGTTCAGCCTTCTTATCGATAAGATAAACCAAAGTTCTCGCTACCTACATTCTGCCGTGGCACGCATCAAAAGTTAAGTATAATTTACAAGGCACGCCAATGCCACCCTCTAGCGGGGCTGGAAATAACCTCGTCATCAGGTATCTTTCCACCTCGTCACGCGGGCAAAACGTCATTCTAAGACTTGGGTCAGATGTCTCTGATAGCTCAACACAGTTGAGTCTAAAATGGGGTCCAGTGTGGCTTCGAAGCTCTTCACTGACCTTGCTGGCCAACTTGGGTCAAGATGCCGAGGTACATAATGTGTGTCCAGACTTGTGAGTTTGAGAAGCAAAAGGGGCAGGTTGTTTGTCGTATGGTCGTTGCTCCATAGGCTGATGTCTAGGTATTGATGATACTTGCATCAAATCAAGTCGTCATTCTCAAGTATCAACAAACAACCATAACCACACAATCCACACATCCAATATCAACCATTCCAAATACTTTCCCTAGAATTTAGTGATAACACTACCCCATAACCATGTTGACTTTCGCTATGCCACTCCCCTAGGACTACAAATGTCATACTTACCTTTTCAAATTGAACACTGGTGTGTTGCCTCGTGCTCTACTTTCTTTATCCCCCGACCCCTTTCTTTTCTCACTCACACCTAACCCCTATTATTTATCATTCATCACGCCGCCCAACTTCAACACGCATCCACACCCAGGGTAGCAAGACAACACCCAATACAAAGAGAATTTTAAATAGCACAATACAATAAAAAGAGTAACAAAACAAGCGCGTGAAAGAATAAAAAGCAATCGAGTGTAGTAAAATGGTTGCATCGCTTTCAGCCCACAACAACGACCCAACAGGCAACACACCACGTTGAAAACAGGCCCCCTTCCTTCAGGTACACATAAACCCCCCTCCTCTCCCTAGATCCCTCCTGTCATCCCCTCTGACTCTCCTACATTATTCCACCCCCACCAATCCCATCCATCAACCTACATCTAAAACCCAAACGGATTATCAGGCGCTACCAACTCATGTTAGCACTCTACTCATCACTAAACAGCAAGATACACAAAAAAAAATTTAACTTACTAGCAGCAGCCAGATTCGCCCTCTTCCCCGTCGGCTGCGGCGCCAACTTCTTCGCATCAGGCTGCACACCGAACCTCACTGGCGGCGGCGGTCCCGTCTTCTGCGGCATCAACGGCTGCATCGGTGCCGACAACCCCCCGCCCACCGGGCTCCCCGTAGTGGCACCACCAAATCCTTGCATCCCCATCCCCGTCATCTGCGGCTGTAACACACTCATACCAGTCTGCTGAGCCTGCAACGGCATCGGCAAGCCGGTGGCAAACGGCTGCTGCACCGGCGGCTGTCCGAATCCACCGCCACCAACAAAACCGGTAGGCTGCATCTGCATCGGCTGCATAGGTGCAGTGCCAAGCAGACCGTTCGGCACCATGCCGGTGGGCTGGGAGATGAACTGACCCGGCACTTGGAAACTAGTGGGCTGGGCTGGGATGCCCGTCATCATGGGCATCATGGGCTGCATACCCGTCATTTGAGGCTGCATTTGCTGTTGCTGAGCTTGCATTTGGGCGGCGTACTGTTGCTGCATACGCTGCTGGTTGATCTCGACCAGGCTCTGACCCGGGGGCGCGACTTGTGTTTGGAAACCTGTCATCTGGGGTTGAAGAGGTGGTGGCGCGAACTGGCTGGGTTGAGCGGTCTGAGGAGCTGATAGAGGTCGAGATGGAGGTGGTGGAGCGATCAAGCCGCCTTGACCCTGGGTATATTGTGGTGCCACGGGTCTGGCGCGAGCGATGTTTTGTGGGAGCTGCTGAGTAAGTGGCTGCCCGTTGACAACGGGAGCCTGCAGGCCACCGAAGAAACCAGGGGTTGCGCCGGTTGGCTGTAGAACTTGCGCTGGGGCTGGCGCAGGGGCGATAGCTGCCGAAATAGGAGCAGGCGAGAAGTCCAAAGCGGGAGGAGCTGGTGGTGGTTGGACCTGTTCTGGAACTAATGGCTGCGTGAGCAGCGACAGTTCCTGTAAGGAACCGGTGAGCTTGACCGGGCTCGGGGTGGAAGCCGGAGCTGGGGAAGGGGCTGGTGCAGGAGCTGGAGCCGCAACAGGAGCCGAGGTAGGCTCTGGAGCCTTGGCTGCCGGCGCTGGTTCAGGGGTCTTGGAAGGCTTGACGTCCCAAGCATCGTCGTCAAATCCACTCGCAGGCTTGCTTGGGGCTGCCGGTGCCGGTGCTGTCGCAGTGGTGGGAGATGCCGCCTTGGTCTCGGCGCTGCTACCGTCCTTCTTGAAAGCATTAGGATCAACAACATTGTTAGTCTCCACTGGTGGCGCTGGCCGTCCTTTCCTGGTGTTGTTTCGAAGAGCACCTCCAGGGCCAGAGAACAAACCACCAGCAGAGTCATCGTCGCCAGCGCTACCCTTCTTGCCCCGGGCATATTTCGTGTCCAGATATCGCATAACCTTGATGATATCGCCTTCCCGAAGACCCAAATTCCGCAAGACTGTAGCATCCACGTCGGGCAAGACGCTCTCGTCCATGGAATCCCTTTCAAACGCTTGACAATAGCGTTCGCAGAGCTGAGGCTGAACGTCGCAATTCAGGAAAAACTGGAACCAATCGTAAGCGGGCTTCTTCGGCTCAATGGACGCTCCAACCTTGGCCTTGGAGGAGCGTCCGTTGCGAGCATTTTCGGCGGCAGCCTTCTTCTTGAGATCGGAAAGGGGCTTGTCCTCGTCGAGAGAGATGCCGGTAATCTGCTCGACATATTCCAGATCCGTAATTGACATTTTGGCGATTGGTACCGCAATTCTGACACCGTTTACCTTGTGCAAGTTGAGCTTGCCATCCTTCACCCCGAGAAACTGAGCCTCGACGGTAAAGGACTTTGACCGATCCGTCCACGTGCGCACCTTGGACGGGTCAGGTTCTTGCAGTACACAGAATAGTTAGCGGATACTCTCAAAACACATAGAAATGCCGGATGCTTACTCGGCTTGACGCTTCCGTCCTTCGATCTCGACGAACCTGAGGCTCCGTTCTCGCGTCTGCTTCCGTGCTGTTGTCCCACAGTGTTACCATTTCTGGCCTGAGACAAACTACTACTTCGCTCGGGCAAACGCAATCCAGGGCCTACCTCTGAACTTCTCCCTTCCCTTTCCTTCTTGTCCTCCCGCTTCCCCGCCTTGATCGCCTCCTTCGTCAGCCGCGCTTCCTCCAGCCGGTTCTGCTCGATGGGCGATCGGCCCGCGTTGATACCGGAAACCGATGTAGGAACGGGGGTGTCGAGTATGCCGGTGACTTCGATGTAGCTGCTCGGAACGACGCCTTCCATCTGGTTCTTAACCCTGCGGACCATCCACCACTCCTCGCTCTTGGTGTCGTCCAAGATGATCACCTCATCACCGATCCCAACCGTAACCTCGTCCTCGCCCTGAGCCATGAAATCATACAACACAACGCCCGTCTTCTGCTGAATCGCCTTGCCTCCCTTGCCCGCCTTGACAATCTCCAGCAGTCCCTCGGCGCGCACGGCTCCGGCCAGCTCCCCAAGCATCGCAACAATCTCTTCTGCAGTGTCCTTTGCGCCTGCATGAAAGTCGATGCTCTTGCTTGGCTTGACCAGCTCCATAAAGACGTGTTTACCTTCCCGAGAATAATGCGTCATCCGGTCTGCGGTCCACTCCTGCGATGGGCCATCCGAAGCATGCTCGGGAGCAATCAAAATGATGCCCGTCCGGAGGTTGATACCCAGTGTGGTCGGCATTTTTTTCTTCTTGCCCATCACCGAAACCATCTCATTTATGTTATACATGTGAAAGTCGCCAGGGGTGAGTGGTGCCGTGTTTGGAGTCTGAGGCACAGAGTCACTGTAGCGGTCGATGCGATCACTATCACGGAAGCCGTGTGTTTTGGGACCAGTCGGGGCAACCGGACCAGGCGACGAGTAGGTAGGCTCTGAAGCCTGAGAATCTCCACGCGGCCGGGTAGGGAGAGGTGGCGATTTGACTTCCTCTTCTTCCTCAGCGACATACCGTTGCCCGGATGGCTGGAGCTCCAGCGGTGCGGGGGTATGCGCAGAAGAACCTGCTCGAGCAGCCATCATGCCCGCGATCATGCTGGCAGGGTTCGGCGCGGCAGGAGGCGAAGCAGGGCTGGCTGGTTCCGATGGGGGTCTCGGGGGAAGGGCGGGACTGGGTGCGGCATCGCTCGGCGTCCTGACCGGGAGAGGAGGGGGTGTCGGAATGGCGGGCGCGGCCTCCTCCTGCTTTTGTCCACCGGCTGTGATCTCAATGTAGTTGGCCGGCGCGAACCCGAAATCTCCATCATATCCTACCAAAATCCAATCGGGGTCCGTGGTGTCATAGACGTCGAGCTGGGCGTCCTCGGGAAACGAAAGCTCCTCGTCGGTTTGCCTGGTATATTCGTAAAGCGCGCGAGCCTTTTGCTCCGGTTTTACCTGCAGCGGTTACACAGCTCGTATCAGCAAGACCAAACCATAGCCAAAACCTCCAATGCTCTGATGTGACGTACCTCCTCAATATAATTATTCGGAATCAAGCCAACCGGCTCATCCTCATCTTCAGCGGTGGCCTTCTTCTTGGCCTTCCACCAGTCATCATCCGCACTCTTTTCCAATACATACAAAACGTCGCCCTCGGTGATTGACAGTTCCCCCTCCGCCTGGGGAGTGTAGTCATATAGGGCCTTGTATACACCAAGGA
Organism: Triangularia setosa; assembly: GCA_033296915.1. Taxonomy (NCBI): domain Eukaryota; kingdom Fungi; phylum Ascomycota; class Sordariomycetes; order Sordariales; family Podosporaceae; genus Triangularia; species Triangularia setosa. The sequence goes on along the minus strand of MU866134.1, from coordinate 109,689 downwards.
ACCCCATCGCTGCGGGCTTTCAGCAGTTGTCGCAGTCAAGCTGAATCGTAGTTAAAGGGGGCGGGGGGCCGCGCGCTATCGGTCGGGATGGGCAATGGTAGAAAGCATTCGGAATGGTTCACGGTTGTTTGAAGAACGTTGTTGTCACAGGGCACCAGGCGACAAAGGCACTGCGCGCGGGGAAGCCAGTCGGGGGAAGGCGATGTGATGCAACAGTAGATTCCTTCGCTGCTGGTTTTCCTTGACGTTGACGTTGGGCTGTAGCCGAAGCCAGGGACTTGGCGCTTCCAGACGCTGGACTGTTGCAGCAGGCGGACGAATCGAACGCGGATGGGGAAGTGGACGCGGGCGTTGCCCCAGAAAGTGGACCAAAGGCGCAGCGGGTGGTCGTTTGCCCACAAATGGCTCGCACTTAGCGGTGGTGGTGGCTCTTCTCTCAACCTCTCTCTCTCTTTTTCTCTGTGAATTAATCGAAAGTCGAATAAGTTGGTTACGAATAATAACTTAAAGGAGGTGGTGGATTAGGCTGGGTCGAGGAATGATTGAATCAACGGGACCCAGAAGGGGGGAGAGGCTACCTGAACTTGGAAAGCTATCGCTCAACGGACCGGGGGAAATTGGCTGGGCTATTCCCGATATGTTTCAAAAGCTAGGCGGGAATTGAAGATGTTCCTGCAAAACGGCGCAACGTTAAACTTGCAATTCTGTAGATAGATACATGCACATGTCGAGGCTTGTCTGGGGAGAATCAAACCCAACATCCTCATGTCAGAACTCAGTTAACACACATACATGTGCAGCAGCAATCCAGCCCTCTTTCCTGTCTGTACAACCTGCAGCCAGCCTCGGATAAACGAGCGACTTTGCGCACTGTCAGTCCCTGGCAGCTGGCTGTCGATCTGCTGCGCAAATTGAGAGGCGAAAGCCAGAGGAAAGTGGAGCATTTAAACGGAGCGCCACGTGCTCCTTTATGAGTCTGGAACTCTGGTAAAAGGGGTAAACTATCGCCCCTTTTCTGGGCAATATGTAAACATAAATGGCACAAATATATTTATCTATCAAGCAGGACCTCTTAATATGCTATCATTATAGTTCCCCGAGATGACTCAAAAATGGTCCTAGTTACCACGCCCTTCCTTGGAGGCATCTCTCTTAGAAGACACCCTCCGCAAGGCAGGATCGTCACTCTCATGCATCGAGCTTTGCCTTGTGCTATCCCGCCGTCTGCGCGACACAACACCGGGGAAGTATCTCGGCTCATGGCCCGAGATGTGCTCCTCTGAACCCGAAACCGTCAATGGGGAAGCCGTTACCGGGCTCGAAAAGACCTGCGACTGTGCGCTGATAGCCGGGCTGCCAGTCTCGATTCTGGTGGAGTTTCCAATGATGTTTGGACCTTGAGTTTGAGAGACAAGAGATGGTGCATGGCTCTGTTGTTTGGGATCTGCTGCAGCAGTAGTCGTCTTAGAGGACATTGAGAGAGATACCACGCTCTGCGCCGCGGCATCAATAGCGGCCGCATTTTCAGCAATCGATGTGTATCTCTCCACCCTGATAACAGCAGGTTAGCCCTGGCACTCATTTTAAGCACCCTAACAAAAAGACATAAACTCACATCTTGCGCTCCTCCATGAGAGTGCGATACCGGAATTCTTCTCTTCTATCAGGAACATTGGTTTTCACCATGTTGCCCCTAGCGCCTGGAATGTTGAAATTGGGACCCAGCCACTGCTGCTTCACCGAGTACTCGTAACCGCTCTGCTTGACCGAATTCTTGGCCAACTCGCACATATCAACCGGGCTCAGCTTGTAAATCTGCGCCGCGACGGCGTACTCCTCAATCAAAGGTTCCTTCGTGAAAGCAAACTGAAGCGGGTCGTCAGTCGACAACGACACGTTCAGCCCACGCTTGAAATACTGGTAGAATGGGTTGCGTTCGTAGGCCAAGAACAAGGCATTGTTGCTGAGGGGCGACATGGCGATACCGATCTGCTCGAGGTAGAAAATGTACTGCAGCAAGGGGACCTTGCGGAGAAGCAGTCCGTGACTAATGCTGTGACAACAAAGGGCCGCAGCAGCAAGATGTTCGCTGTCGCCCGCTTCACCGCAGTGTGGGCGGAGAACAAAGGTGTTGAAGCCACGCTTCTTGCGCCAGGCGTTCAGCGAGGTCATGTTGGCGAACAAATGATAGATCCAGTAACTGTAAGGGGGGTTCTGCTTGCTGTCCCACACTCGAGGGACGGGGAACTTCTTGAACAGTCTCCTTTCGACCTTGCTTTCGTCATCGACACTATCGAAACCAATAACCCTTTGCAAGAAGATGTGGAGTTTTGGGTGGCTATTCGGGTCCTTTGTGACCTCGAACAAGGGCTGGAAAATATTCACGACTACTTGCTCGAAGTTGCTCATCAAATCGCTAGCCTTGTACACATCATACAGACGCGGAATTTGAATGAGCCATCGGACGTTGTGGGAGAAGAGCTTGTTGTCAATCACCCAGGCCGCAAGCTTGTCCCATTCGTCAAGTGATCTCCCATAAATAGAAATGCGCCATTCCACCATCTGGTACTTGCTCGATTCCAAATCGGAAATGACCTCCTTAGTAATCTCGGCCAGGTAACGACCGTTGATGAAATTGTCCGTCTTCAAGAAGATGGTACGCAACCGCGACTCGCCAATGGGGTTATACTTGAGGTTGAACTTGTCGAATCGGTGGAATGAATCCTTGTGAGCGTGCATATCCAACGTGTCGATACTCAAATCGTAGGCTGTGAGGTTGATACTTTCAAACACCTCGGCCAGCGTCAGGTGCTTCCCGTCTCTGTACAAAACAATCTCGTCCGGAAACTTTTTCATTTTACTCTTGATGAAACGCAGCAGATGCTTTTGGTTCATGCAAGCAGAGTGGTGAACGTGCGTGTCCACCTTTCTGACGTTGTAAAAGTCGCGGTGAGGGACTTTCTTGCTATCGGCAGTTTCCTGGTACTCGTTCAACAGTTGGTAGAGGTTGAACTTTCCTTCCAAGTACTGCAACCGTCGGAAGGCAAAGCTCTTGCTGGGTCCGTCGGATGACACGCTGGAGATCTCGTCTAGATCGACATAGTACTCTTTGATAGTGGGCACCTTGATTAAAGGCGAATTTACCTTGCTCGATTCCTCGGTCTCGAACACCTGGTACACGCCATTGTCATCAAGTCGGTATGTCATCTCGCTCGGACCCGGAAGCGGTAGTAAGTCATCCATGTCGAAGTCCTCACCGATATCCTGCCCGGGCTTCCGCTTGTTCCGATTATATGCCTTCTGAGGTGTGTCGGGAATGTCGAAGCTCTGATCACTGGAGCGCTGCTTATCTTTGTCCATACTCAGAACCGTGCTATTCTGCATGCTGTTGTAGGCGCTGTTTTGAGCCTTTGTGCTCCGGCCAGCCTTGTCTCGCTCTTCGCTCCATGCTGGCTCCGGGGGCGGCGGATAGATAGGCCAGGTCGGGTCATCTTTGGGATTATCCTCGGGACCTTGGTTAGAAAGGCTGATGTACTTGTGACGGATATTCAAGATGTTCTGGATCCGTTGAAATATCGTGCTCAGTTCCGCCGTGATCTGAGGATCTGCGTCCATGTAGGTGCTGCTCCCGATACCCGCAACAGCGCCCGTGTTAAGGAGCATCTGCTGCTGTACGGCTGGGTCGATCTGATTTCCAGGGCCGGCCGCCGCGTTGTTGAGTTGGGTGAAGCTACCGCGGCTTGGAAGACTGCTTAGACCAAAGTGACTCGGATCGCGCCTCACTGCGCTGAGTGGAGGCTCAATCCCGGGTTCCGGTAGGATGGCCGGGTCGAGATCTGAAAGCCTGATTCCGCTGGCATGATGCGCGGGGTTTTGGCCCAACGCGGTATCGATATTTCCTAAGGGATGAGAGGTCCCCGAAGAAAGCATTGGGCTTCCTTGAGGGGAGAATTGAGTCTGCGTTTGTGTCTGCATGTTGCGGCTGTCCGTTTGGCTTCGCTGGTAGAACAACTTGGCCTCGGACTGTGTCATCTGCCGTTCAGCGACAAGGTCGAAAAAAGCAGTTTTATGGGGCATATCTCGGGGAAGCATGCCCTCCTCGAGCTCTGCGTCGTCCGCCCGCCCCTCGCGTCTGCTGTGGACGTGGCCATCCGATCCAGGACTTTGGTCGAGTGAATCGGGTGCCCTGTGAGCGCGGCCATGTTCGTCGTGTTCGAGCAAACCGTCGGATTCCGTGTCACTCTGCCCGTGCCGGGTGTACTCCTCGTCGTCCGAATCGTTGGTCGGCATTTGTGTTGCTGCAAACCTGGGCGACGTCGAGTTTGACGACGGGTCATGCGAGAATGAGTGTTCTGTTGTTCACTGCATTAACTGAGTGTTCCACGCGTGGAGACAAGTCACACTCATGTTGGCGTTTTGAGCGGCTGGGAGACGCAGGTTTGACAGCGCGAAAGAAGAAACATTCCTCGCACCCATCCTACAAAATAAAAAGACAAACTTACGGCACATCGTAAAGCTAGTTTGGCCCGGGGGCGGTTGGTTGGTGTGGGCAAAAGGAGGGGTAGATAGCTAGGTAACTTGAAGCCTCCAAGGTTGAGATATCCCACTTTTGAGTAGCTTTTGATTAACTTTTAACTAAGATCCAAAAGAGCTTCTTGAGCCCTCAGCTCTGGCCGTTGGTCGCAGTTGGATAATAAATACCCGTGTCCGTTAGGACCAATGTCTTGGTAAGAGTCACCGCCTTCTCAACGAAGCAGTTCCCGTCTTGGGCTCTGACAGTTTTCACCGTATCGTTTTAGCGATAAGGCAAGGCATGACGTACCAGCGCAAAGCGCTAATCGCCTGCCAAGCTCAGCTAAGAAGCCCTTTGTTTCTAGCGGCTTAGCCAGCATGCATACCGACCCTAGCCGCCGCGGGAACCCCTGGATTAGAACGTTCAGGGTCCACCGAGAGAAGGGGCACGGCGCCTTCCGGACCTCATCCTCACAGGCACCGGCCCGAAAGAATATTGCTTCTCGGTATCTGTCACATGATATCAAATAGCAAGTGGGTGGCTGTCGTGCCCAACTGGGAAGGTGAAGAAGTGGAAAACTCGGCCTTATTTGAGGCCTACCATGTTTGTATCAAAGTAATATCTACAACTGGAGCTGCTCACAAAGTAGCTCGTCAAGATTTGGTCGGCGCGGTGCCCCTCCTGCTAGGCGGTTTCCGCTTTCCGTCCAACGAGTACAGCCCTCCTGCGAAAAATACTATACAAGCTCCTATCAGCGTTCCAAACGCCAGCCGGTTCCCAAACAGCCATATACTCAACAGAAGGCTGATCAGCTTGCGGATGTTGAGCACGATCGTCACGGTCAGAGCCGAGCTAGCCGCCGCCAGAAGGTTGACACCTCGAATGCAAGCATACTGTGTCAAGACGTTGAGGGTGAGGTAGAACAGCTGACTGGGAATGTGTATCTTTTCCACAAGCCGTTGCATGCTGGGTGAAAAGTTGGGATAGTCCTCCGGCGGAGGAAGTGGAAGCGCAAGCGGAGGGCTGCTAGCGAGCTTCATGAACTGTCTGATCAAAGACGGCAAGAATGGCAAGAACAAGGGGATCGAGAGAAGATGTGAGTAAAACATGTTCTCCTTCCACTGCGGGCCGTACATGCGGTACGTCTCTTCGGTATAGAGACCCATGATGGCAGAAAGGACTTGCGCGACGAACAGAATAGTGAGACCAGTCACAAAACTTGTAGTCCCTGCAGACCCACTACTTGTATTTCCCTACATCACATATTAGCTTCCTGTCTGTGATACGGAGAGAAACCGCGCCGACATACCTTGGTCTGCGAATCGGACCAGGCAGCAGTGATTACTCCTATGGTGAGCAAGAGCACAGCTGTAACCTGGATCCGAGAATATCTCTTGCCGTACAAACTGCCCGCCAGCATGGTAGTAATGCTGCCTCCGGAACGCAAGATGATGTGCACCGGCACAGAGATATCGTAGCTGAAGGCGTGGTTGTTGAGGACATTGATGGCGAAAAACAGCACAATGTTGACGAGCCAGCGGCGGATCGGGACCCTGTTCGACTTGAGGTAGAACGGTGGGCGTCTGCTATCGAGTTGCGATGGGAGACTGGTGATTGCGACAAAGACAAATTGCACAAAAGTCAACAGAAAGCCTGTCCGCAGCGCGCCGTGTCAGCACCATTACCAATTGCAGTTGCATGGTTATGAGTACGCTTCCAATTGTCTGAAAGCAAGAGAAACATACCGCTGTCAGGTTCCACCTTGATAATTGACTCGAGCGCAAAGACATTGGAGCAGCAGCCGCCAAAAATCAGCGACAGCATAGCTCCAACGGCCAGCCATTGCGGGATGGTCTCGATAAACATGCGCCCTGCGAGCGCCATGGCGCGACTGAAGACCGGACGATTATCATCGATGCCATACATCTCGGCCTTCTCGAGGGACGGGGCGGCGTTGATAACGCGAGGCGACGGTGCCGGCAAACTAAAGCCCTTGTCGCCGCGATCTTTGTTGTTCGAAGGCGTTTGCTGCAGTTTGTGCGGCGCCGGGCGACGACGGGCGGCCATGGCCAGGGGTTGCAGGCGGCGCGGGGGCCGTTATGACGAGCGCATACAGGTTTAGGAATATTGTTAACGGAGAATAGGGGCTGACTCGGCCTTGCCCAGCTGCTGTGCGGATAGGCTGTAGGCAATGCGAGAGAGACTCTGCTGAAACGGCGGCCTCGCACAAAGTGCACGAGTGTTGCTTTGTATGTTGCCTTGTCGGCTGCCGACGGGTGTGCGAGTGATGGCGGGGCAGGCAGAGAAAAAAGCGAGCGTGTCAACGGCAGCGAGTGGAGAGGTGTTGTTCTCGAGAGGTGGATGGTGGATGGCCAGCTGTGTGCTGACACGATGTTTGTGGTTCAAGTTCAGAGGAAACTGGAATAACTTCGGGCTGCTACGGCAGCGGTAGCACCAGCATTAAAAACGCCAATCCTCTCCTAATAAGCGGCAGTCATTTTCGTGATCCGCCCGTGCAGCCGTTGCTTAATAAATATCTCTGGTCGTAGCAGAAATCCAGGGCTACGTTACTCTGGTTTTCGAACTTCCATGTGGCCACAAGACAAGGCGACAAGCCTTCAGAAGCACGGTGGAGATGTTCCGCGATACCCACCGCCCGCCGTGATCCATGTTAAGATTGGACACCACCATTCCGGGCCACTAGGATCGCAGGGCTCACAGCCCGGTGTGAGCGGGAGACGGGCAAGTGCCCTGAGATTTCAGTGGCTTGCCATTTGCCGAGCCGGGATGTTGTTGACTTCTTGGCGGAACTCTATGACTGATATCTCCCCAGGCAAGTCGTATTTTGATGGTGGGGTGCAGCTGCGAACATGCCACCTGAGATTCTTGAACCTGCATGCCCAGATCTCCGGCCGGTAGTTGAAAGTTTGATATCAACTCTTTGCCCGGAAATATGGAATTTGATGGTGTCAGTGGCTTGATATGGGAGCATTCTGGCGGGTCTCGATGTTTCAATGCGTCCATTATCTAGCCTGGTCGTTTCCGAGGTAGGAAAAGCATTGGTGGTCTTTGTTCAGTCGGGTTATTCTTTGAATCCGTCCAGGCGGGAGCTGAGCATATGGTATGTGAGATCCTTGGATATGTCGTCTGGGGCTGCACGAAATACAACTCGCTGAGAGTATTCATAGCATGGAACATAAGACATGATATCGTTGCGTTAAAAATAAAGCCGTACGGAGTAATGAAGGGGAAGGCCAGAATAACCTGTATAACCCTAACCCGTCTCAAAGCACTAACCCCACAACGCTTGGCTGCGGCTATCAAATGTAGCAAGAGCTCACAACTCACAGCTCATCCACCACTCACTGAATCAATCATTTGTCGAGGAGAAAACAGCACAATCCCCTCAGCCCGCCACCAAACAGTCCCATCTCACTAGCACCACTTTTTAAAGCCACAGCTTTAACTACGAAATACACAGATTCTCTATTAATAATTAATTCCAAGCTCTTCTCCCCCTTATTGAAATGAGGTTGCCATCATGTGTGTCTTCTCATCCCAACCCCCTATTCACAAGACTGACATACTAACACTCTCCACCTCTTCAGGACTGTCTTTGCACTTATCATCATCAACAAGGCCGGCGGTCTCATTTATAACAGAACCTTTCACGAAGGCGGGCTGAACAAGATCAGCACCAACGACTACCTCGTCCTCGCTGGTACTTTTCATGGGTATGAGCGACTCGCACTCTTTCGTCTTGCACAATTTCACTCTACTGACACATTTTCTCTCCAACTTCAGAGTTCACGCCATCACAGCTCGACTTAACCCAATCCCACCACCAGGGACAAACCGGAATTCAGTCTCCTCGGCCGGAACCATGATGCGACCGGAACCACCGTCTGGATTGGAAGTGCTTGAATCAGAAAACTTCCGTCTGCAATGCTTCACCACCCTGACAGGCATCAAATTTCTGCTCTTCACTGACACAACGCAAACGAACGTCGACTTGACCATGCGGCGGGTCTACGAGATGTACACAGACTATGTCATGAAGAACCCGTTCTATCAGTTGGAAATGCCGGTCCGCTGCGACATGTTTGACAGGAAATTGTTGTCGTATATTAGGGAGATCAACAACAGGTAAATAGAGTGTGTACAAGGGTTGGTGTTGCTTTGGCGGTGTCAGATTCAGCATGAGGAGTTATCAGGCGTTCATGGAGAACATTATTAGATCCACAATGCGATTGAGGGATTCACTCCGTCGTTTAATGATAAAACAGATCTATTCTACAAGACCAGGCCTTCCGCTTTGCACCATGCCACTGATTATTTGGGAAGAGGTGATATTATGTGTCATTACAAATTCACTGCGACTCGAAGCCATTGGTGTCCCGTTACTAAGAGGTGTCCATCTTATCGTCATCCTTCTTGTCGCCACTAGGCTCTGTGTCCTTGCCCAGCAGAGGTGTTGACTCGTTCTCTTCCTTGACAGTCTCCAGTGTGTTCTGACCAGAAGCCTCCGCCTCGGCACGAGCTGCCCTCTCCTGCCGGGCCTTTTCTTCCTCCATACTCATGCGCAAAGCCAACGCCAGCTCGGGGTCCGCGGACGGGTCGACGCCGAACTCGAACTCCTCCGCGGCACTGGCACCACCGCCGGCGCCGCCTTGACCGGCGTTCTCTCCCAGTAGAATGGGTGTAGCGAGAAGCTGGTCGCTCAGCAACTTAGAACTGGGAGGAATAACCTCCAAATGCGAGCCTTCGCCACTGCCCTTGACTTGTTCGTTAAACGCCTTGAGCTTCTTGTTATTCTCTTCATCAATGTCACCAAACAGTACAAAGTCAACACTCGTGTTGGCCTTCTTCATCTTCTTGGCGAGTTTGACCAGGTCGCTCTCGAGATCCTCGATGGGGGAGCAGACGAAAACGACGATACGGGCCCGCTGGGATTTGTTTTGTCGGTGTTTGAGGGCAAGCTATGAGAGACACCGGCAGTCAGTATTATGCCAGCACACTACCCCACATCATAATGACTTACATGTGCTACTTGGATACCAGTCGCAAGGTGGGCAGACCCACGAATATTCTTCTTTGTCCGATGCAAGCCTTCGAGGATCTTGCCCTGATCTACCGTGAGAGTCGCCAGGACCTCGGGGCCCTTGCCGCCCATGCTCATAAGACCGACTGATGACTCGGGATTACCCTGGATGACGTTCTGGAAGAGAATATTAATCGCATCGCATTGCGCCTCGAATCGGGTTGGTGTGTAGTCGCCGTTCCTGCTGCTCTCGCTGTTGTCCACCACGATCATCACCGCCTCGAGAACCATGATGGGCAGCTGTGTTGCGGGTGCAGTCTGAATGGAGAGGTTGTATGTTCGATTGACCGTGGTTTATCAGTAAAATCCTGATAAAGGAAGCCGGTTTGTAGAATTGTCGAGTGGGTTGAAGTCGAAGCTTCGAAGGCAACTGGAGATCAAGTGCTGAGGTAACGGAGCTCCCGCCTGCTGCGTAAGGCGGTTCAGCCTGGAGACCGTCGCGCCGACACCCAACCCTGGTCAAAGCTGTCAGGTAGCGTCACCGATAAGGCCTCACACTGTGCTGCTATCAGTAGGTATCGGTACCGACTGGGGTTCACCTGCCACCCCCACCAGAATCTCGAGCCCCACACACTAAAAACAGGACAAGAGTAACCGTGTGTCCGGCCCCAGCTCTGGCTTTTGTTTACTTTGCGAGCGCGGGCCACTCACATCGAAGATCGCGGGTAGCCCTTCCCACATTTCCACTGTTAACTCGACTCCCCCCCTTAGGAATTTGGCATATCTTCTTGCGACTTTCAGTGCCACGCAAGCAAAACGTCGACATATTTTTTGAACCACAGTATTCCAAGACATCGCTCCAGAACTTCCTTCGAGCCCTTGAGAAAACCGCAAATGAACGATAGGCAAATGTCTAGCGACAGCGAAATGGCAATGGTGCCGACAGAAACGACCCTAGAGGCTCGAAGAAGTCCAGTCAAGACGAGAAGAATGGGTGTCACAGCCGCGCAAAAGCAGGCTCTTATTGAGAACCTACAGCTTGAGAGTAAGCATCGCGCTCACGGAGTTGTACGTACGCGACGAGATAGCTAACCACCCCTCAGTTACCGAACGCGCCCGCAAGCTCCGCTCAAACTACAACATCCATGCTCAAAGTCTACGGACACGGATCGAAATACGCGTCAACCGCATCCCCATGTCCCTACGGAAAATGAAGATGGGCGACCTCCTCAACAGGTACTCAAACCAACAACATCAACAACGACCACCCGTGGCCGGCTACCTCAAAGGCCCTCCAGTACCAGAAAAGGATCCGAACCCATCCAAAGTCTACCCTCCCCGAGCAGGAGGCGTCACCTACCCAGCAGCTTCAGCAGCAGGTGCCCCCAAGCGCCGCAGTCACGAAATGACGGGCGGCGATAAGGAGAACGAAACCGACACCATTGCTAACCCGAAAAAGCGTCCCAGAGCCGAACAACCATCATCCCAAGCACCACCTAACCCGTTATCCCGCAGCCAAAACAACAATGTCCTCTCCCCCACCTCCTCCAACACCAGGACTGTTCCCAGAAACAACAACACAACCACCCCCGGGAATACAATCCGCTCAGGCATCGCCCGCCCAACAGCGGGCGGTGCTGCCGTGTCCCCCACAAAGGGCACCACAACCACTTCCCATTCCTTGAACAACACTATCAACCGTCCCCCGCCATCCATCTCCCGCCCTGGAACATCGGCTTCGGCAAGAAAAATGAATTTTTCATCTTCGACTTCCACCTCGGCATCATCGTCAGCAGTGAAGAGGAAAAGGGCAGCGACTGCTGCTGCGCCGGCTCCTGCACCGGCGAAATCAGGGACCGCCCGGACTGGACAACAGCAACAGAGAAGGATTAGTGGCACTTCTGAGTCTAGCGAGGGCAGCACGAGCACGGTGATCAGGAAACGGCCGGCCACGGCGCCGGGGGAGAGGCCGCCTATTACCAAGGCGATGGGTGGGAATGGACATGCGAAGAGTAAGAGTGGGATGGTGGCAGCAGGGGAGGGTACTGGGAAGAAGGCGGCGACGGTAGGGACGGCAGCTGGGAAGAAAGTGGTAGCGGCGGCAGGGAAGATGGGGACTACGGGGTCGGCGGGGAGGGTTTTGAGGAAGAGGGCTTAGGCACTAGGGGAGGGGAGGGTAGAGGGTATTTGTTCTGCTGGACTTTGTTTTAGTATTGGTATCATTTAGGGGGTCTGAAAGGGACGGAATAGGGTGGCTTGTGTGGCATCATCATTGCAAAGAGGCGTTTTAATTTTTCGGAAGGTTATGGGGCACTACAGAATAGTTACAGCTCGATTATAGGGATTAGGGAGGTCTTGTGGGAAATATCAGCCAAGGGTCGACAGGTTGTGCGTGTGTTGTTTGGTTTACATATTCAGGGTTTTAGTAAAGAGGGGGAAAAGGAGTCTGTTTTAGCTCGGTTTCGATATACGTTGTAGCAGCCCAACAACTGCTTGGTCTTTCTTGAAAGCACAAAAAGAGAAACGTTTTCCCTGATCAATTTTTCATCAGAGTGAACCAACACACGCTCTTGCTACTCTATGTCTGTCAATATTAACCAGCAGCAGCCCCCTTCTTCTTCTTATCTTCTACCAACTCAATGTTATCCTCGGGCACCTCCTTGTATTTCTCAAGGATAAACTCCTCAATCTCGTCACTGACATCGCCCTGGACGACGATTTCCTCGCCGCCCGAGGGGGTCTTGGTTACGGAGGAGCCGGTAGCGAATTTCTTGCCAAAGTCCTTGGCCACCTGTTTTTTTGTTTGTGTCTTATCAACATCTTTCCTTTTGGCCAAGGGTTATAGGGAACAAACAAACCTTCTTCAACTCCAACCCAAATGCCTCCAGCCCGGACACAGAAGTGACATACTTGCGCTTGTTGCGCTCGATCCGCTTGATGGTGACAACGCTGTTGGAGAGTTTTTCAGCCTGCTTCTGCTCGGCGGCCTCAGCTTTGGCGGCCTTCTTCTTCGCGTCCTTGGCGGCGCGCTCCTGGGCCTCGAGGGAGAGGGAGGCAGTGGCGGCGGAAAGGGCCTCGGGGGACCAGATTTTGGAGTAGAGGTCTGGGTGGGACTTTTCAAGCCATTTTTGGCATTTGGTAGTTGTGCCGCCGTATTCGCAGTACTAGTGAGTTGAAAGAGTCAACGTTAGAGTGGGTAGGTTAGGTTTGGATCTGGGTTAGTGATCGGGGTGTATCTGTTGAAACAACTGGGCATGCGCGCGGTCTGGGAGACAGGAGCAGAGAGTTGGTACCTCGGGTGGTAGTGTGCACACTGAGAGAGAGATAAAGGTTAGCTAGGGCCCCTTGGGGTTGATGACGGAGATAGGAAAAGGGGTAAATAGAGGGGAGGCGGTCAGTATCGCGACACCATAGACATGTGATGTCACTGTGAGGGACAGCTTCAAAATGGAGGGGCAAGGTCGCGCAGGAAAGGGCTTGCTTACCACCACAGTAGATCACATGCCGGCTGGCGGAGGAAGTCTCGGCCATTACAGTTCGACAGTTCTGGACGGACAGCTATCGAGGTTGGGTCTGATATGGTATTCGCAAGGATGGTTGGTTATCTTGAATGTGTTCACTTGAATGAACTGCCCCTCGGTGAATTGGACTGCGGGGCTGACTTTGATGGCGGGGCACTGCGACAGGAACAAAGCAAGGAATGCTGAAAACAGAAGGCGGGGAGAGAGCTCTCTCACAGCAGGCTTAGGCAGAATCTGACCAATCATCTTTTATGGTTTTGCGTGTCAGCCCCACATTCTCTCAGCGGTTGGAACTCCAAGCCTCAAGGTGATGGCGGCAAGCCGGCGCTTCCACCTCAACATCTCTCTTGTGCAATCTTTCATCCCTTTCGATGCGCATTCGAAGCATCTTCCAGGTCCGACTAACAATTAGATGCCAACATTCCGAGCTTTGGCACACAGGCTAGCGACCTGGGGAGATTATCACGGATCGACTATCACCTTCAGCTCTGCAGTCAGCATCGCTTCATCGCATGTCGCCAGCGTTGCGCTCAACCAACACAGCTCGGCACTCGTCACTCGTCACGATTTTTGTCTCCGTTCAGCTTTACCAACTGGACATTTCCTGTACAAGACAAACTGGTACTGCGAATCAGAATCAACAAATTATAATCATTTCACCTACACCTTTTATAATATCAAATAGGCCTGTTCAACTATTCCTAAAGCCTACCGACCACCTCCATCTTCGAAGGCCTCTCAGCTAGCCTTCAAGGCATGGTACAGAGGGTCATCACGCATTGGTCTGCTTTGCAGTGCCGGGCTTTTTTCCGCAACGTGTCGGACCAACAAGTCGGTAAGAGCGCAAGTGCTCTCTCAGGGATGGCTCTCTGGATGTACCTATTCTTATTCTTATCTTTTCTTGTCAATGACAATACATATCGAAGCTTATGGTTTTCGGTCATAAGCTGCATATATGGGGTAGTAGCACATCTGCCGAGTTGGCAGTTGGCAATATTCACAATTGCGAAGAGATGCAAGTAATCAGCCGACAGGATGGATACACACGCCCACATTTCGGTCATCATGGAAAGGTGTGGTAAGACAGCCAGGCACAGAAGATCTGGTGCTTCCTGTCACTCTTTATCTTGGCACTCACGGCGCTGTTGGTATTACATTGCCACATTCACACAGCTATTGTGCATCTAGTGGTGATGGCTTAGCTAAAATGGAATGAGAGTGATGGTGATGGTGATGGTGATCAAAGCTGGGCTTTGGCGGATGAGTTATATGCAAGTGCTATCAACTTCAAGGAAGCACCGGCAGCCGGCAGGGAATACAGCTAGATGGGCGGCTGCACTGACGGACCGGAGAGGAGGGCCATGGGCTATGAATGTCAAGGGAGATCGACAGGTCGGCCGAGTGGCGCTCTCAACGGGATGTTTCTTGATGTTTCCTGGTCACGACTGCTGGCCTTTGCCGATTCACGCCACCACGAAGCATCATGCGTAGGCCGATTGCGTGCAGCCTTCGTCAACCTGGGTAAAGGTATCGCGGTGAATGGCTTTTGTGGGGATGGACGAAAAAGGTGGGTGGTTCATCTTGGAGAAGAGGCTGTCGGGACCAATTGAGGGAGAACAGGCGCCGTTGTAAGCGCCCGCCTTGCATCTGGCGTTGCACCTCCTGCTCTCATTGGATACGCCCGCTGCACTCTGTTCCTGGGACTGTCACCATCAAGACCTCATTGGCGCGCGCCTTGCTTTCGCATAGCATTTATCGATTCGTCGTTGACCTGTTCCTGTGACCATGGGCCCGCTGATTCGCTGCCACCTGCGATATTGCACTGGTGATGCTGCCCAACGTATACTAGTGTGCCAATGTCTCGAGAAGCACCCGTCAGACGGCAGCAAAAAGCCGTCAGAGATGCCAGTTCAGCGTGCCATCTGCGCTTCTCTGACCGTGGTCACACCATGCCGATGACTCGATCTGTCAAGTCCATGAACGTGGCGGGAAGGAAGCCATCGAATCTTGCCGTTAGCCGCTTCGGTGGGTATGCATCTCGGTCCCATGTCGTTGGTGTTTCTTTGGTTCGAGTCTCTTATAATATCTCCTTTCCAGTCACTTGGCTCCGTTGGCAATTTGGATACTTCCCCATTCTCTTCTTTACGCCTCTTGCGCACTTACAATATAGTGCTTCGTTGACCGAAGCCGGTCCTGTCTTTCACACCATCTTTCTTAATTAGTGTTACATTTCCAGCGCAGGTCGTCTTCCGGCTTACCTGACAGAGTTTATTTTGCGTGTTTGTGCCACGCTTTTTGAGTATTGGATCCTATCAACCTACCAGTTACCATAATGTCCGACCAAGTCTTGCTGCCCCAGGCTGCATACCGGCCACCCTCCCCGCAGGGTCGGCGGAGGCCGGCGCGGACCCTTAATCCTATAATGGAGGAGCCAGAGCATTCGAGAAACTCGTTCGCCGCGAGGAGGAGAAGGAACGGGCATTCGGTAGAGAAGATTGAACAGTGGCTTTCCCCCATGAGCGACCATTTCCCTACACCAAGAGGAATGCACTTTATGGCCGCCCCGATCCTGCCAGCTACACCATCAGTCCTCTCCCAGGCTACTAATGAGAGCGAGCCCGAGCTCGATAACGACGACGTCAGCTCTGAAGCTTCATCATCAAACCCATCCTTCCAGTGGAACCACAACAGCAATAACCGAGAGAGTATCATGACCGATGTTACCGAGTTCGATGATCTTTACGATGTGTCCGATGACGAGATTCGACGAAAACAGCGCCTTCAAGCCAACGGTATCAGCCGGCAACGGAGCTCAAGGAATTCAAGGAACCTCAAGAGATCGTCCAGGGCCTCTCTCGAGTTCCGCCAGTCATTGACTCCTCTTGTGATTCCTGAGGAAGCCCAACAAGCCGCAAAGAAGGTTTTGTCACCCATCCCACCAACACCACCATCCGCTGTCGCCATGTCCCCGGCTATTATGTCACTTATGGAACTAAGGCAAAGACAAGATATTCCCCGTGTTTCAGCCCCACCATCTCTCGACGGCAGCATCAACTCGGAGGAAATGGCGGCCATGTCAGCACCGCCCACTCCTGTGGTTGGTTCTGAGTATGGTGCCGATGAGGAGTGGTCTGGAGTTCGTCTCCAACCTGGTGCTCTTGAGACTCTTCAGGCCCTCGCTGGTGACGAGTCAGAGTTTGCTGAGGAGCCCACCCAGGTTATTGAGATGCCGCAAGAGATGGCCCAAACCCGCCGACAACCTCCTCGTATCATGACCAACTTGAACCGGGCACCATCAGTTGCCCGCCTATCTCTTGCCGATCTAAGCAAGCTCGAGATTCCATCCCCGGGTGGCTTTTTCTCGGAGCTCTCGTCTGCCAGCCGCCAAACTTGGCACGCCGAAAAGAATACCCAGGAAGCCGATGAGGGCCAACCCCCTACTTCCACCACTGCCGAGAACTTTTACAAGATCCCATGGAGCCGGGACAGAGTTCCCCCCCCGCCCCCCAGGCCGCTGCATCTCGACAACCTGCCATCAGCCATCGTCGAGCGTGTTGTCGAGTTCCCCGGGGCTCAGAACCAGGAGGACCTCCCAACAGCAATTCGCATTGAGCCGACTCCAGTCCCTCTTACTGCCATCAGGGTCCCGCCTACTCCTAGACAGTCCGAGGCTACTATTTCTGAGACCGCTGTTGGCGAGCCCAGCTCACCAATCGTTGTTACTGAGATCATCGCTGAGCTTGACCGTGACTATGTTGCCAAGCAAGAGGAGAACGTCATCTCCCACGCTGGGCGCACGCAGATGTGGCTCATGGCTCAGCGAGCCTATCTCCAAGGCGTCGCTGGCTTCTCTGACGAGATCGAGGAACAGGAATCGGAGACCTCCGAGCACGAGTCCGAGGCCGAAGACAAGGTAGAGGAGCACCCTAAGGTCGCCGTTGTCGAAGATATCCCCCTGAAGAAGTCCAAGTCCGTCCGCTTCTCCGCCCTCCCCCTTGATAACTTTCCCCAACCCCCCAAGAAGCTCCCGCCCAAGCTCCTCCGTCAAGAATCCGCCTACTACCGCGCCTTCACCGACTTCACCGTCCGCTCCTGCCACACCGACGCCTTCGTCCACCGCCAGCCCCGGTTCGAGGCCCTCCAAGCCCAGCGCATTTCTCTGAGAGACGCCCACCGCAACCAGCTGCTCGGCAAGTACCAGCTCTCCGTCGTGCCCCAATCCGCCAAGAAGCGCATGAGCACCAACGTCGTCCGCGGCGATGACAATATCATTGACGATCCCGAGAAGCTCCGCGCCGACAAGGAAGCTGACGCCCTCAGCCAGATGCACATGTCAGCCTGGCACGTGGCTGCCACCAAGCAGCTCAACGGCGGCAAGCTCGTCTCCGCCCCAGTAGGCAAGCGTCTTGCTCGTCAATCCACATTCGCCCCTGGAATAGGTAGCAACGGTCTCCCTCGTGATCGTGCTCGCATCCTCGATCTCGGCGGCCAAGGAGCTTGCGACTGGGCCTGGCACGCGGCGCTGCAGTTCCCCAACTGCAAGATCTACACCGTCACCACCAAGGCCATTCGCCAGCTCTCCAACTCCAACATCCGGGGGCCCCCCAACCATCGCCAAGTCGCGGTGGAGAGGCTGACCAAGCTCCCGTTTGCGGACAACCAATTTGATCTCATCTCTGCCCGCGAACTTCACGCTGTTCTCAAGCTCTCCGGGGAGAACGGGGTCGACGAGTGGGATGCTTGTTTGGCAGAGTGCATGCGCGTCCTCAAGCCAAGCGGCTACATTGAGTTCAACCTTTTGGATGCGGACATCATCAACGCTGGGGAGCTGGGCAACGCCAAAGCAGTTGAATTTGGGTTTGCGCTGCAGACCCTGGGTTACGATTCCCGTCCCACGCGTAGCTTCATCTCCCGTCTCGACAAGGTTGGGTTTGAAGACGTTAGAAGGGCCTGGGTTGCCATGCCGGTCGGGCCGAAGAGACTCCCCAAGCCTGCTGTCAGTGTGACAAGAGATTCAACCAGTGGGGATTCAGTGAAGGTCCACCAGATGGAGGCGGTGGTTACAGGCTCGAGTGACAACATTGCTGCTGTTACGGGGCTTGTGGCTGGGTGGAGCTGGGAGAAGTGGCTGTTGAGGGCCGAGATGGAGAGGGCGGCGGGAGAGTTGAGGCTTGCGGACACGGTTACGCCGGGGAAGGCGATGAAGGAGGCGGGCAAAATGATTGCGGATGTTAGTGCGGTCGTAGAGGAGGGGAGGGCGAAGGGGAGTCTGTTTAGGTGTTTGAGGGGTTATGCGAGGAAGCCAGTGCCGAAGCCCAAGTTAGAGGAGGCTGAGTTTGTGGGGGAGTTGAGCGAGTTGGATCGGAGTGGGAGTATTAGGATTTGCTTGGATACGGAGAGCTTGTATTGAGTTTTGATGAATGTGTGTTGGGAATGGGGGAATGAAAGGGATGAATATGATGATTTGGATATCATCGTGAACATTATCGTCGTCGTTACAGACGAAGCCTTTACTTTGTTCAGATGTACATATCTATATATACCTACTACACATATTATTTGAGAAACGATGAACAAAAATTACATAATGATGTTTGGGTGGGGGGTATCTATCTTCATCTGCTATACGATTGATCATTTGTTATGTGTCTTTTTTCGTGATATGATGTTCTCTCTCATGAACACCACTACACCAATAGGGGGTTTCATTCAATCACAAACGTGATGCAGCCTTAGGCTTCACAAGCAGCAAGACTCATATTTGAAAAACGTCAATGTTTTGTTCTTCTATAAAACGTATTCTATTTATTCGTCATGCCAACAGCGACCTGTCTCAGGTTCAATGTAGTCAGCCAATAGATATGAAAATCAATCGGCCGCAAAACGAAATGCCTCACTCTCCTCTCATAACCATCATCACCATCACTATCATCACCATCCCTTCATTAACCCCCTTCCCCTTCATTCAGATCCTCATACTAGTACCCAAAGTCCAACCCTAACAAGAAGCAAAACACCAAAACCTTTTCCATTCCATTGTATGTATCAAAAGAAAAATGAGCCCCAGAAAGGCAAACGCCGAAAAACACAGATGCTGCTGTGACGAGCCAGCACTCAAACCTAGCTCTTCGCCCTAACTTGAAAATACTCCCCATTGGCCGCGCTACTTTATCACAGCAACGAAAATGCTGCCCTAAATTTGAACCCAAGTCTTTGCGGTTGGTGTCAGACTATTGGAGACGTAAACGTCGACTTGAACCAAATTTATCATAGTTCGCTTGAACCTTGGAACCCGCCTCACGATAACCTCAATCTGGCGTGGGCCCTCCCCCGGAGGTGAACTTTCCAGTCCAATTCGTTTTGTATGTGAAACCCATCATCCCCATTCCCAGTCTTTCCCACCATTTATTGCCACGCCCCCCCCCCCCCTTCCCTTTCTCCCAAATTCCATTGCATTATATCTACCCACTGCCCCTTTCTTTCCCTTTGTCTACTTGGATTGCTCCCCTCCCCCGGCCAATACCCTTTTTCTTCTCATCCTTTTCCTCTTTTTACTTATTTATCTTGTTTTCCACCTTCTTTTTTCGTTTTTCTCGCCTTTCATATTTTTTCTCAATTTTTCTTTTCACCTATTTTTGTCCTTTATTCTTTTGTCTTTTCAGACCCCCTTGTCCCAACTTCAAACTGACCCCCCATGTTCCCAAATAGCGTCTCCCTATCCCCCCCCACGCTCCCAGCTACGGACTCTTCACTCCCACTATTGTTGTTGTTGTCCCTGCCTGATGACGACGACCAAGAGCACCTGTTGAAGCTGCTCCCCTTCCTTGCGCCGAGGGAGCTCGACGGCGAGGTTCTTGTGTGAGGGGCCGGCATATCTGGACCGGACGAGTTGTGCCAGACCATCGGCGATGTGGGGATCGGAATTGGTTGTGCTGCTGAGGGGTGGTGTTTCACAACTCTCGGCCGCTCACTAGCTGGGAGTGGTTCCTGGACGAGGAGGGGGCGTTGTTGTTTTGCCGCAGGAGCAGGGTGGTGAGCAGTTGTGTTGCTTGGAGGTTGTTGGGAGGTCGAGGTTGAGTTCAAGTAGTGTTGCTTGGTGGTGAACAAGGTGACCAGGAGACTGACAAAGACGGCAACCAGGACGAGGAGGACGAGGCTGAAGGGGGGCAGGAAAAAAGAGCAGGGTTGGAAGGACTCCATGCTAGGTGGTAGTTATTGAAAAACGTTATTTGGCTGTGATGATCGAAGTAGAAGCACATTCGCTTGATATGATTATGAAAAGAAAAATAATGAAATGAGAATGGAATCGCAACACAAGCAGTGCCACATCTGTTTCTTTAAGTATTAAGTTTGATTCATTTGCTGCTCCAACACAACAAACTCCGAACATAAAAAATCCGGACGCCCCGCAGCCTGATGCCAAAGAGGCATGGTCTTTCGGCTTCGTGTCTGTTGACCAGGGGGTAATCAAAAATCTCAGCAACTTCAAACTCATACGACCTGCCTGGTGGTGGTGGCACGGGCCAGGAATGCCTTATCCCACAACGCCATCGCCACCATAAATAAGGGGAAAGGGGGGCTGTCCTCTGCCACCGGGACTGACTCTTCATACACACCAGCCACAGTGGGATATGAGATATTGGGCTCGTCATTACCGGACTTAGGTAGGCCTCGATCAACTTTGATCAGACCCTGTTGCTTGGCGACCTAGCTGAGTTGTAGCTGAAAGGTAGGCGGATGGTTCTAACCCCAAAATGGACAGGCTGTGTTATTGGTAGTTCAGGAGGCCTGGGGAGGGGAAAGAGGGGTGAGGGGAAGCTTGTGCCACAGGAGCACACTGGTGACGACTGGTTTGTGGCTGGGTAGAGCAAGGGGGTCGGCGTCGTGAGCGGGCGGCTAGAGCATTGAGGCGGGGCTTGCACCACTACTGATAAGAGCTTCAAACTTCTTGGGCTGTGGTGGAGGGTGGCCAGTAGCAGCGATTCGGCGAGCCTCTCATCGAAGAGGGGCCATGTGCGTGCTGCACACACAGTCCAGTGTTTCCTTGAGGGTCCTTCCCATCGGAACGCCGCCTCTTTGCCGGCTGTCCAGTCTCCCAGTATCAGGTAGAGAGACGGTGAAGTTCCGATCAATGTTGCGTAAGCCTCGATGCTTTAGATGTCTCGATTGCGTCCTTCCTTTCCACTGGTGAGCTATTACTTTGCACTGATGGTGCCATGCGTTACACGGCTCAAGCACGCTGCAAGTGTCTCGTCACAATAAATTGCCCGGACCATCGTCCAGTCACTCAGTCGAGCCTGCGCAGTGCCCACCACGGGCGAGAAAGATAGATAGATACTGTGATACGGCACCAGACTCGCCTGTTGGCCGCCATCGACCCGGACCTGGCAAAGTTCGGCAGGATGACATGCTAGAGGAACGGGTGTTGCCGGCGACGACGTCAAAGGTGGATGGACGGGTTCAATCTGGAAGCGAGGGTCAAACACCCTGATCCTTCAAGGAAATAAGTGGACCCGGGTTGCGGAGAGCGTTGATGACAGCCAGTTTGTGGGACCGCTCAGAGCTGCAAGAGCTGCGAACGCCAGGCGGATGACACGGGACCAGAGATTCTCCCCTCGCAGCACCCACCCGATGTCACGCCGTTGAAAAACGTGGAGCCTAAAGACCAGGCACTGCGCGGCGCCTTGGAGCGGGCGGTTGTTGAGGAGAAGAATTGCGGGCCTAGGAGCCGGCACCAGGATTCCCGTGATGCAAGCAGCATCATGGCGCAATGGGCACCGGCCAAGACGCACTGACAAATGTCAACCTGAGTCAAGAGGCTGGGGAACCGTGGCTGGTGGAAAGAAGATTATCTCAACGTGCCTGTATGTTGGGTCACTATTGTCTGGAGATGCGGAGCAAGTGGTAACAGTCGCTATCGCGCCAAATGGCTGTCATCGTAGCAATCTGCACGAAGGGGCTGGCATGCACGCCTTGTGAGGGACGAACGAGACAATCGAATCAGCTGACGGGCGAGATGCGGGCGGCACCACCGTCTCCCTTCCTGAGAGCAGCAATTGGACAGGCGGGCATCGAGCGTTGTATTCTCATGTCGGCAAAGATACCGTCTGCATCGCGGCCACAGGATGCGGTTCGGCTTCTAGATTGGTTAGCACCATAGCATGGCATGTACCGCGGCGAGGAGTGCGTGACATATAGAGTACCTGACCTACCTGTTGCTCCTCCCGCAAGACGTGCCGCGACATCGCTTCGAGACCTCACTCGAGAGCCTTGCATACGCCGTCTGTTGCCGTCACCGCCGATAGTCATCACCGTCTCACTCGCCCAATGATGATGGGCATCTCAAGCAGGTCTGATCTGGTAGTCACTATAGTCCAAGCTGGATTTGCGGGTAGGGTGGACAAACTGCAACGGCGCGCGGGGGATCCAAGAAAAGAATCCTGGAAGACAAGAGAGAGGTGATGAACCTCATGTTCCAACGGTCTTGGAGACCCCGGCTCTGCATCGCATCCAGGCTATTCCAACCCCGGAAAAGCACCGAGGTCGAGCCCTAGCTTACCCTGGCGGGGCGTTGAGGCGTCCAGTCTCAGAGTTCCCCTCATGCGGAGAGCGGGCTGTGAGACCAAATCGCGCGTTATGCTTGGGCAGGTAGGCATGTGTGGGTGAGCTGGGGACGGGATGGGCTACACAAAGGGCAGAAGGTGCAGCAGAGGTGCATTTGATAAAGAGAGGAAGGATAGAAATTAGAAGCTAGAGTGGAAGAGATGGAGGACATTGGAGAAGGAGACACAAGGCGGTGGCCGGCACGGGAAGGCTTGGCTGCCCGGCTGCACGCTCTGCACTAGGCACCAGGGCTAGAAAGGGCAGCTAGGAAGGTAAGGTAAGGTCGGGTATCTCTAATCTGCCGCCTCGCCCTTCTGTAGCAGAAAACCTGGGCCTGGTCCCTTGACTTGACGACGGGGAACAAGATCATGTTGCGCCCCACTTCCCCAATTGACCCTCTGGACGGTTTTAATAATTCCCCAAAGTGAGGAGCGGCGCGTATCCATCGCCAAAAACCGACTCAGTCATTGGATTGTCGACAGGCACAGGTCCATGCTTGCTTGACTTTGACAGCTTCTACCTGGGCTTGACAGACACTGACAGCTCCGAGTCCGAGCCTGTCTTTTCAGTTCTCCGGATATCACCTGCCTACCAGGCCCAGCTCCTCCGTCTCCAGCATCACCTCTCGCCCTGCCCTGAGCTAATTTCACCATCCACCGTCCACCGTGCCCGCGCGCACCATGGCCTTGTGATGCATCTCAGCGCCGTTGAGTCGCCGCCACAAACGTCCTACTACCATGTTGCGCAAACCAGCCCGCTAGATCCCTTGTCATTGATGCACCAAGAGCCTTGATCGGAGCTGGTCGGTGGATGAGTAAACATTTTGCTTCCGTCGCCACCTCCCGCCTCCGTCTCCGCGACACCGTCGCCCGAGACCATTTTCCGGCCCCAGGCTCTGTGTTTGTGAACAAGCACAGTTTGTAAACGAGCGCAGACGCCTCGCTTCGGCTTCAACTGCCGTGCCGTGGCTGCGCCCGTGTCCAACCCCTAGCCTTCCCCGACGCCGCCGCCTCGGGGACCCAACGCTATGGCCGCCGACAATATCGCGCCGCTACCGCTGCCGCCGGCTTCGTCTCGGCCCGAGCGCAACTCGCTGTCAGTACCACCACCGTCGTCAGTCCTGGCCGCGCCTGTTGGTCCTGGAAGTGGCCCCCATCACCCTCCTCCTTCTCATCCTGGCCTTCATTATGATCCCTCACTGGATCCCACCATTAAGCAGTTACTAGACCAACAGGCCGAGATTCAGGCAAGGCTGGCTGTCTTGCTTCCTCAGAAATATGGCCCCAACATCAAGGTTGAACTTGAGATGCTGCGGCATAAGCATCGTGTACTGCGCGCATACGCTGATGAGAATCGTGAGCCACCTTCCTCCCATCTACCGTGCCTTTCTTTTTTTCCCCTCTGTTTTGTCTGGTTGCCCCAAGTCTCTTTCGTCTAATACCGCCTTCTGGCTAGAATTATCCAACAAAATCCCTCTCTTGTCCGAAATAGAAGAGGCCCGAACATTGCAATACAATTGCGAGTGTATCGAAGCAGCTTGTCTTGAACATGGTTGGTCACCTCTCTCTCTACCTTCATCACAGATCGACTCAGATGATTGACTTGGATTTTTCTTCTCTGTTAGGCGTGGACCTTCAGGACCCCAGGTTTCTTGACACTCTCAAGTATCATTACTTTCGGGATCAAGCGCCGGAAGGGTATGCCACATGGCTGGATAGGAACGTTGCCCGTTTCGACCCAATCGTGTCGGCAATGAGGTTGAGGGATAGCTTACCTCTAGGTTTCCGGAATCATCACTCATACAAGTGCTGGGATGAGCGGTGTATGCACTACATATATGGGTATCTACTCCACGATGACCGAGACCAACATTCGAGAGAACATGTTTCTCTGCAGAAGCGGGACTCGGGCCTCTCGGTCAGCGGCACGCCACCACTTGTCTTCCCCGACAAGTCCAACCGAAATTACAGCGCCGATTACAGCAAGCAGCCATCTCCTCTGTACCTTCCTCGTCCAGGGCCCAATATCCAGCTTGCGCCAATAGCGACGAACAGCCAGCCTCCAGCCAAAGACCACCGGGAGTCCTTGAGAAGCTACTCGTTTGTGCCTGAATATCCAGCAGGCCCTCGTGGGTCAGTCGACTCCGAAGTCGACCCCTTATTACCACCACTGAAGCGTAGCCGTGTGGGACAGTCTAGGCTGGAATCGATTGGAGAGCTGCGGCTGCTCCGGGAGGTTGGGCCATGCCTTCGATGCAAAGTCTTGAAAAAAGGGGTAAGTTTGCTATTTCTGAATGGGAAGCCATACTTCGTTCGCTGACGGTGTTAGTGTGACTCAAACGATCCATGTGGACTGTGTCCTGAATCTACAAACTCGGCAGATAATGATTTTTGGAAAGCCCTGGGCTGTCATCGAGGCCCGCTCGCCAATTTTGCAGATACTATGCTTCCCAGTATGCCCCTAGACATCACCACCTCTTTGTTGTTTACAGAGCTGTTTCAAACTGACCAATCACCCAGCGGCCGTATCTCCCCGACATACACAAACCCCCATGACCTCGCCTCTTGCGATTCGCCGAAATATCAACGATTTTCTCGAGAGATCTTTTGTTGTTACACCGGAAATTACTAGGATGGTCAAGGCCAACCTAGATTTTGATGATGGCTTTTGGTGGACAGAAGATCTTGCCAGCCTACCACCATCGAACCCCACGCTGGCATCGTTCGCCAAAGAACCCGTTGACCGTCCCCCACCGATCTTAAACGTACTGGCAGCAAGCTGGAACATGAGTGGTGCCTACAACTTCTGGCAGCTTCTCAAACTGAGTGGCGTCCTGTCCGAGAGTAGGGAATCCGAAGCGGTGACATATCCAGTTTTGTATCGTGCCAAGCTACTGCTTCGAGAGGCGCTGTTTTATGACCTCCAGCTACCCGACCCAGCTATTCATGGCGAGCCAAGCAGCTCCAGCACCCACGTCATTTTTGACGATGCCGACCTCTACGGACGGTTCCAACTACTTTACAACTGCATGACACAGTTCCTGCACTCCCTCGATACTCAAATGATGAGGCCCGGCTCGCTGGATCCAAAGACTTGGCTCGCCAGCTTCTTTTCGCTGTGCATCTTCAGCATCGTCAGGACGCTCCTTGTAGACAGAGCCGGGCAAGCACGCGTCAACTCGCCAACACAGCCTACTACATCGGCCATGCATGCAGTCTACAAAGCTCTTGTCAGCCTCTTTGCAGCTTCTACCAGCATGTTACTAGACGGCCATGAAGTGGAGCTGAACAATGATGACCGTGAACTGTTGGCCTCGGTCGGAGCGTTCCTAGGAAGGAACTCTTGGGCAGAGCGTGGTCTGACAAACACAAAAGACTTCCTCCTGTTTCTGGGGAGCGGAGAGATCGAAGGCAACGTTTACCATGGATTTCTCAAGCAACGATCATCACAGCGGCAAGGACCTTTTGTTCTCCCTCCGATCGCCAAGCCTGTGGAAGAACCGCGGAAGCCGCTTCCAGATATGCGGCCACTTGCACATCCATGGGGATCCAACGTCCACGGACAGGCTGACAGGGATATTTATGTTTTCAAAGGAGAGCCGGACCGACTGCTTACATCACCACAATCTATGGACATGGGCAGGCGCCATACCGTGGCCGAAAGTCCAACATTTGCGAGACAAGCCGGCCGTGGACTGACTTCGCCCATCGCCGCGCCGAGACTCCGACCATCATATCAGAGACCGCCTTTAAGGAGAGTATACTGCACCAAATGCAACGAATATCCAGAAGGCTTCCGTGGCGAGCACGAACTACGAAGACACAACGATGCCAAACATGCTGCTTTGGTCAAAAGATGGGTTTGCACAGAGCCCCAGGAACCCCCACATTCGCCTCAGCCCGTAATACCTCTGTCAAAGTGCAAGGCCTGCGTGACGCAGAAACGCTACGGAGCCTACTACAATGCGGCAGCGCATTTGAGGAGGGCTCACTTTAACCCCCATCGTGGCGGTAAGGCGAGTGGAGACTGGCCACCAATGAACATTTTGAAAGACTGGATGCGTGAAGTACGGCAGTCGATTGATGTACAGGATCAGGACGACGCGTCTAGTGGAGAGGACGAAGGGCAGGACTACAAACCCGCCCATGACTTTGTCTCCCCACCTCGACGCCGCTCGCCGCCGGTGTTGGAAGCACCACGACTAGCCCCTGCGCCTCCTCCACCTCCGACACACAATCTACATCCACATCCACATCCACATGGACTGCCGGTACCTAGCCAACCCTTGCTGGCCCCTTCGTTTGGTCCGATGGGTCCAGTTGGAGCAGTCGGTTCCATCAGCTCAGGTGTAGGTCCGGTTGGCCCACCACCCATAATCATACAAAGCTCACAGGGACCATTTTTGACATCCACTCCGATTCTCAAAAGCAGTGACGAGTCGCAGCTCACACCTACTTCGGCGTCCTCATCAGTTCGCAACCGCTGCCCTCATCCAGAATGCGGTCGAGTTTTCAAGGACCTGGCAGCTCACATGCTGACCCACATGGAGGAGCGTCCTGAAAAGTGCCCAATCGAGACTTGCGAGTATCACACCAAGGGATTTGCACGGAAATATGACAAGAACAGGCACGCCCTCACACACTACAAGGGAACCATGATTTGCCCGTTCTGTCCTGGTGCTGGGACATCTTACGAGAAGGCCTTCAACCGGGCAGATGTCTTCAAACGCCATTTGACAGCGGTGCACAACGTCGAGCAAACACCACCGAACAGCAGAAAGCTCATCTTAACATCCGGTTCTGCTCGAGCAGGAGCGGCTGGAGCAAAATGCAGTATCTGTCAGAGCCAGTTTGGGACAGCCCAGGAGTTTTACGAGCATTTGGACGACTGTGTGTTGAACGTCATTGTTCCCTCGACGCCAAAGACAATAGGAAGCGGCAGTGGAAGCGGCAACGAAAGGAAGGATTCTGTGGCCCAGACGCCCACGACAGCAAACGCCGAGAAGGGAAAGGAACTTGAACTGGGTGCTTCGAGGCGCTGCTCTCACGACAGGAATCACACGGAGCCACCGCAAATCCAGCAAGATGTTGATATGGATCAAGACTCGCGAAGAAGTTCCGAACTCAGCGACAAGGCGTCCGTCGTTCACACCGCCCGCGAAACGCATTACCAACAGGAAACCAACGCACAGCGCGCATCGGCCCAAGCTTCCCCAGCCCCTTCCTCGGCCCAGACTTCTAGAACCGAACCGTCCGGACAAGCTCGGAGTTCACATGCGGATCCCGAATCGGAAACCGCCTCCGAGATCCAGGTAATGGTACCGCCTCGGCCATCCAGGGAGGATGCAATGGACGTCACTGAGGAGCCCAACGGTGTTGGAGCCGGGCAGCGAAAGTCGGAACCCCCCGAGCTATCACTCGAAGTGAAGTACCAGGCCCTGCGTCGGCCAGAGGTGACGCTTGGATCCCCGGTTCCGCCGGATGCGATGGACACGGACTGAGTAACGCGCCCATGTATATCAATTTATCCATCTGTTTTTCTCGATTTTTCGAAAGAGATATGGAAGAGATGAGTCATGACTTGGCTAGATTGGGAGCGGAGGCAAAGCAAGAAGTCTATTCTTTATGTTTCAACGGGGAGGAGATTTTTTGTTTCATGAAGAAGGGATCGTTTTTGTGTCCTGAGATCTATGTTTTGGTTGGTTTTGGAGGATATTTATGGAATATATATATATCTGTATAATATATATAGGGGATGCTTCTGATGGCTGCTCAGCAGCAGCAAAATTATTTATATTTTCTTTCTTGGATTGATTATTATTTTTGTTCAAGATTTCTTCTTGTGCAAAAATGGGTGGAAATACAGAGCAAGAAAAGACCAGCAAATGAGTTCGGTAAAACGTGTGATGATTTGCTACGCAATCACCTGCCTGCTCGATATCATGCTACCCACCTAGGGATTGACCATTCTTGAGGGAAGTGGAAGGGGGGGAACGGGGAATCTAGGTTGTGGGATTCTGGACAATCGGTGATACAAAAAGTACCATGGCGAATTAAGAAACAATTGCATGTCTGGTCGCTGAGGAAATCCCCTCATATGCTGTAACACCTAACCCCCGCCAGCTTCTCTAATGGTGTTATTGTAGTGTCGGTGTCCCGTCATTCTTCCCCGCATCACTCACATGGTCTGCAACAATCAACAAGCGAAAACCGGAAGCTTTGTCTTTTTCAACCATTCAGCTACTATCTTTCTGCTGTGAAACTTGAGCTCTACCTACTTTGAAAATGATAGGTAGCACATTTCTGTGAACATTCAGCGGCGTCAGGGCGATACAGTCCCCCCAGTGAGAAAAAAAAAAGGAGCACGCAGACAACTTTTATGCTACCACCGCAGCACACATAAAGGGGCCGACACTTGGGTGATTATATACCAGATCGGGCTTTCCGGCATTAATAAACAAAACAGTGCACAAATAGGCACGATCCTCTGGGAAGTTGGGAATCACCAGGTAGGTAGGTAGGTCGCGGGTCATTCCGCCCTGCACCCACCCACCCACCCACCACCTTTCCATCTTCCAACCAGGCAGCTGATGCATAATCAAAAGGGTACACAAAGTTGACTCCCGTGGACAGTTGATCATAATCTCATCCTTCTGACATGGATGACAATATGGCTGAGAAAGACAAGTGGTAAAAAAGAAATGTGGCCGATTTAAACCATAGGAAGTGTTCATAGCTTTTTTTTTTTAATAAAAAAAAAGCTCCAACCTCCCTCAAACGTACGGCATCTAGATTCGTTCTAGCAAGCTAGCAATGAGCATTCTGGCAGACATGGGGAAATAGGTCTATAGACGCGGCGCTGGCTGCATTTTGATGTATGAAGAAGAAGGAAGAGGAAAAATTCTAAACAAGACGCGAGAGGGAAAGGTTTTGATGGAAAAAAATTGCCCCACTAGTGAGGATACAGTGCGGAGTGGCGAGATGAAAGAGTTTTGCACTGTTTCACCAATAGGATGGAGGGAATTCGAAATGGGTATTCCGATTCTCCCCGCCCATTTTGGATCGTGAGACAGCTTGTGCTATAGATACACAGCTCGAGCAGGTCAGCTGGATAAGGGACAAAAATGTTTCCAGAAGAAGGTCACAAAATGTTTCTCGACTGGGCCTCGTGGGGGCTGGTCAGTGGTCACCCTCCCCCACCAGGCCAGCCAGCCGCGAAACCCTTGACCTTTTTTTTTTTTGGACTAGCCAAGAAAGAAGGGTTGTGCAGGCTTTCCCCGCTGATCTTCGATGAGGTTCATGGGGTTATCTTCACGGCCGGCAAAGAGGTGCCGGTGCCGATGCGGACTTGGGAAGCTGAGGTTTTGTGACGTCGTGATGAATGCGGCGGGGAAGAGGTGATGGGTGGGGGGCTACATTAGGTGACAGGCAGGAAAGATCACAACACCATGATGAGTGTAAAAGAGGCAGATGATGGGGAAAGGGAAAGCTGGGAATTACAGGGCTGGGCACATGTTCGGTTTCTTGAGAGCTTGCGATGGCTTTAGGGGGACACGGTCACACACGTGGGGATGAAGCTCGAAAAATATTGGCTGTGTGAGTGTGAAGTCTTTCAGGAGGTATCCTGCGTGGCTGAATACGTATACCCAGATCCCGAACCGTCAAGGTGCTCAAAGAGAAGGAGAAGAAACTTGCTTTGTCTGTGGTTGGTGATTCGGGAGTAAAAAGACGCAGGTCAGATGGGCAGTACAGCAGCGGGTAACTGGACGTATTTCTTGAGATGACAGGAAAACGATCATTTTTGGAGATTTTTTTTTAGAATTCTCTTCTGGGGATATTAGAGCAAAAGACATCCCACATCTCCCACCACATCCCCGTTGGTGTCACTGGTTGGGCATCTTGTGATCAACTGACTGACGACCCAAAGGGTCTCGCAAAGCCAAGACTTCATCCACGACAAAAAGTCCGGAAGAGCGTCATCTCTGACACTGGCCCAGACCGCCCCCGTTTGTTGGCCACCACACTTTCGCCTTGCCCGCCCAGCTGAGGGTCTGAAGTTAAAACAGGCTTGAGAACCACTTTACAGTGGGCTCCTCCCTTTGACGCCAAAAACATTCCACGGCCATCTAGATTTCTTTTCCACCGACCTGCCTCCTCAATCCTCAAGACGATAATTCATGCCTGGTATGACAACCTATATCTAACGAACGGCGCCCCAGCGCGAAATTACCCCACGCCCTCGGAAAGGTTTTTCTCGAATTTTTCGTCTTCTTCTTTTCGTTTTCAATTTTTTGTTTTTACAGCTGTCTACGAAACGATGGCTCTCCAGCGCATTTTGTGCCTGGGACTGCTGTACCATGGCGTCATTGCTGGCCCCTCGGGTTCAGGTCCAACTGCGCCGGCGGCAGAGCATACGCTTGACCGGCAGCAGCAGCAGCAGTCGAATTCTGCCCCGCGAAAAGGGCTGCACGGCAGGTTCCTGCATATCACAGGTGAGTTACCCCTCTCCATCCTATTGATATCGTGGAGGGGAAAAGCCCTTATCTTCGCGGCAGGCTCTGTCAGTTCGCGGCAGGCTGGTTATCTCTGGGAATTTGCAAAGAGAGGGGAATTGAAATTGACCATTGAGAAAATTACGCGCGGCAGATATCCATCCCGATGAATTCTACAAAGTGCACTCGTCCACAGACGAAGACGACGGATGCCACAAGGGCGAAGGGCCAGCGGGGCCGTACGGTGCCGAAACGACCGATTGCGACTCGCCGTATTCGCTAGTGAATGCGACGTTTGACTGGATTGCGGCGAACTTGAAGGACAAGATTGATTTTGTGGTGTGGACGGGCGACACGGCTCGCCACGATCGCGACGATGATTTGCCCCGCACTCAGGATCAGGTGCTGGGGACCAACACATGGATCGCGGACAAGTTTGCGGAGATGTTGAAGAATGAAGAGACGGGACATGGGATGAGCATACCGGTCGTGCCGACTTTCGGGAACAACGATATCCTACCGCATAATATCTTGCTGCCGGGGCCGAATAAGTGGTTGCAGACGTATACGCACATTTGGAGGCATTTTATCCCGGAGGCGCAGAGGCATAGCTTTGAGTTTGGGGGGTGGTTTCATGTGGAGGTTATTCCGAATCGGTTGGCGGTGTTCAGCTTGAATACGCTGTATTTTTTCGATCGCAATGCGGGAGTGGATGGGTGTGAGAACCCGTCCGAGCCAGGGTTCAAGCAGCTGGAGTGGTTGAGGGTGCAATTGGAGTTTATGCGGGAGAGGGGCATGAAGGTGATCTTGATGGGCCATGTTCCACCAGCGAGGACGGACAGCAAGAAGCTCTGGGATGAGACTTGCTGGCAGAAGTACACGCTTTGGTTGCACCAGTTTAGGGATGTGGTTATCAGCGGGATGTATGGGCACATGAACATCGACCACTTCCTTATCCACGACACCAACGACGTCGATATCGTGTTCTTGAACGGTCTATCACCAGAATTTGGGGTCCGCGAGTACTTGGACGATGAGCTCACGATCCAGGGTGGCACTGATTATCTCATGGAACTGCGTGATGAATGGTCCAAGTTGACACCCCCTACCGCACCAGGCAAATCAAGTGAGGTGAACCAGGGTGGAAAGAAGGGAAGACGCAGGAAGCCGAAGCGCAAGGACCCATGGGGAGAGCAATATGTCTTGTCGCTGGTTAGCCCCAGCATCGTACCAACGTATTTCCCTACGTTGCGTGTGGTGGAATACAACATTTCCGGGCTCGAGAACACGCCACTTTGGCGCGACATGCCTGGTAATGGCGCAAAGAATTCGAGCGACTCTACTAATTCTCCAAGCGCACCTCAGAAGCACCTCGACCTGCGCAGCTTACCGACGACAGACGCGTTGAGCGACTCTTTCGACGGCCTCGAAACCAACAAGGAGAAGAAAAAGAAGAAGGGCGGCAAACACCCAAAGAAGGAGAAGGAGCCCCACAATCCTAATCTTATCATCCCTCCTCCCCCAGCCAAGACGAGCCCGCCTGGGCCGGCGTATTCTCAGCAGCCCCTCAGTTTGACAGGGTACACACAGTACTTTGCCAACTTGACACATATCAATAACCTCAACCTCGCCGATTTGAATAACGTCGAGCCACCAACAACAAACAGTCTTTTCTCTTTGCTTCAGTCGTCAAAATCGTGGCTTATGAAGTGGCGAAAGGGGAAGCATGGCGGGAAGAAGCCATTGACACCAAAGCCAGATACACGAGAGTTCGCCTTCGAGGTCGAATACAGTACCTTTAACGACAAGATCTACAAGCTGGGAGATTTGACGGTTAACAGCTTTGTGGAATTGGCGTATAGGATTGGGCAGCGGGCTAAGAGCAAGGAGGTGGCTATGGCTGAGAACGAGGAGGAAGAAGAGGAGCAGCATGACTGCTATGACTCTGACTTTGAGCCTGACAGCGATAGTGATGATGAAGAGCTGGAGACGGAGGCGAAGAAGAGGGATAAGAAGAAGGGAGACAAGAAGAAGAAGGGCAAGAAGGGGGGGAAGAAGAAGAAGGGCCAGGGGAAGAAGAACAAGACTTGGCTGCATTTCTTGAATCATGCTTTTGTTGGGACGTTAGATAAGGAGGAGTTGAAGAGGTATTCATGATTCGGTTTTCAAAAAGGGGGATGGATGCGATTGGGGGATCACATGGCCTGGTGTCGCAGCCACGGATGATCTGTATGATCATCTGCTGGTTGACGGAGCGGTAATTTGCATGCATTTAAGGCGTTATTTTTGCAAGGGAGGCTTTTTGTTTTGGTTTACACTATACCTGGACAGCGATGCATTGATGGATGAAAAAGGGGAGAAGGCAGAGTGTGTAAGAGGCGTTGGAGTCTCACGGCATCATCATCAACTCGGGGGAAGATAGCATGGAGTGGATAGATTCTTTGGATGGGATTCCATGTGCTGGATAAAAGGGGGCTCAATAGAGCTAGAACACGTAGGAAATATCTAATACAAAGTTCAAAAATCTTCATACTATCTTGACCAAGTAGATCACTGCTTAGAGTTTCAGGGGGGCTGCTGGGAACCAGAAAAGGGGGCGAGTACCATACTTCAGCCACATCCTATCAGCTCATTGAAGCTGGCGCCACACCAATTAAACCCAGGCACGTCACGCCCCTGTAAATGTGCAGCAACACGCGTTCTCTTATCTTATCGCCAATTCATTTCCTCTTATGTGGTTCGAAACCCGATTCTCTCTGAACTTTAGGGAAGCTTTGGGCCACTTTTCTGTCGTTCGTTTCCATTGTTTCTGAGCCAATTGAACTATGGTGCCCTAAATCTTTGTCTTCTCATTTTCTACCTCAATACCGCAAAGCAGCAGTCCCAAGTTATGCTCCCACTCCGTCGCCTCCTGCGCCTCCCCACCAGCTTCGCCCGCCGCCACGCCCGAAGACGACGAATGTACATCCTCTTCCTGTTACTCCTTCTCCTAGGAGTGATAATTCTCCCACTTTACGTAGTCTACTACCCCCCCTCGGCACTAATCCGATACTTCTCCCACCGCTGGACCGACGTCCTCTTCCGGATCTGGCTGCCACCAGACAAGAAGATTGTTGCGCTTACAATCGACGACGCTCCCTCCGATCACACTAGAGAGATCCTCTCCGCTCTATCAGCCAGCGGGGCGCACGCAACATTCTTCGTTATTGGCTCCCAGGTACCAGGGAGGGAGGATATACTCAGAGAAATCGTCAGACAGGGGCATGAACTAGGAAATCACGGGATGCGCGATGAGCCAGCGAGGAGTTTATCTAGGGAGCAGCTAGAGAGGGAGATGAAGGATGTGCAAAAGATGATTGATCAGGCATACAAGGAAGAAGGGAAGGAACCGCCGAAGCAGGGGAGGGAGAGGTATTACAGGCCGGGGTCGGGGTTCTTTAGTGATAGGATTAGGGGGGTGGTGAATAGGTTGGGGTTTAGGCTGGTGTTGGGGAGTATTTACCCTCATGATGCGCAGGTGGGCTATGCGGGGGTGAATGGGAGGCACATTTTGGGGATGCTGGATTCGGGAGGGGTGATTATTTGTCACGATAGGAGGAGTTGGACGAGGCCGATGTTGGAGAGGGTATTGCCGGAGATGGGGAGGAAGGGATGGGAGGTGAGGACTGTGACGGGGTTGTTGGGGGAGGTTACTGGGTGAGGTGGCTGGATTTGGACAGGATAATTAATCCAACATAGCCCATCAACAGCATTGGGTTACCGGATGAAGGAGAAATATGACAAGAGATCATATGATCATTATCGACACACAGGATCCCATTTGGCCGACTTGACGGACATCATTCGAACAATGCAGCACGAGAAATTGTATCGGATTCCCCACGCTACAACACAAGGCAGGAACCGGAGATTCACGAAAACTGGTTGCATTGATGGCGATACAATATTTCACTGGAAAAGCCATTGGCAACTATTGCTTCGACCACTCAAATGTAGACAGTAAAGGGACAGCGGTAGAGGTCGGCATCGGCCGATGAACCGGCTCCGATGTGCCATCTGGGAAGCGCCTGGGGGAATGGCGAGTGGAGAGGGGCAATGCTTCTAGAAGGTGTTGTGGATGCAAACGTTGCCGCTAGCAGCACTTGAGACGCCTTTTGAATGACGAATTCCACTAAATGGAGCCACCCAGCTGCCTCGCGCCGATATCGAATATTTATATGAACCGCTCAACACCTCACTTACACTGACCGTTTCCTGTCACTATCAACACTTTCAATCCACAAACTTTCAAGCATGGCATCTAACGAGCTTCCTGTTCGGCCCGCTGGGTCTGCGGTCAAGGCTGCTGTTGAGGGGCCCAACTCACTCGCTGCCGCCTTCGGTAGGGAGCTGTCCATGGCCTCTCGCTCGGTGCATGCCGATGACTATATCAATAACCACCAGGCTGTGGCTCCTCCTATGCACGTTTCCACCACCTTTAGGTATAACCGGGATCCTGAGCAGCTGAGATCATGGGACAACCTCAATGTAAGCGCTTGCCCTCCATTACTATCAAGTTTATCCTCACTAACAAATATCCCCAGCCCAATGCCCCTTATGATTCTCATGTCTACTCCCGCGACAGTGCGCCAAACACCACCCGCTTCGAAGCTATCCTCACCTCGCTGCTTGGTGCCCCATCATTGAGCTATGCATCTGGCCTTGCCGCCTTCCATGCCATGATTGTCTTTCTCAACCCCAAGCGCGTGGCCATCGGCGGTGGCTACCACGGCTGCCATGGCATTCTCCATATCATGAAGAAGCTTAACGGTCTAGAGCAACTCGAGCTCGAAGATGATGCCGACCTGGCCAAGCTCGAAAAGGGCGATGTCATCCACGTCGAGACCCCCCTTAATCCCACCGGCGAAGCCCGCGATCTGGCTTACTACCGCAAGATTGCCGACGAAAAGGGGTGCTACCTCACTGTCGACGCTACTTTTGCTCCTCCTCCATTGATGGAGCCATTCAAGTACAACGTCGACATTGTTATGCACTCTGCAACAAAGTACTTTGGTGGTCACTCCGACATGCTCGCCGGCGTTCTCGCCATCCGGCCCGACCGCGCCGAGAAGTGGCTTTCAGAACTCAAGGAAGAGCGTCTTCACCTCGGAGGCGTGATGGGTTCCCTCGAAGGCTGGCTCGGTGTCCGCAGCGTCCGGACCTTGGAACTCCGAGTCAAGCGCCAGAGCGAGAGCGCTCAAAATTTAGTCGACTTCCTTGCTGAGAAGAAGGCGGCGGGCGATAACAACATCATTGCGCAGTCTGTTTTCAAAATACAGCATGCCTCTCAGCAACCAGAGGCAAAGGATGAGACCTCGTGGCTGAGAAAGCAGATGCCGAATGGGTTTGGGCCGGTGTTTTCACTGTGGTTGGACAGTGAGGAGAAGGCAAAGAGGTTGCCAAGCAAGCTGCAGTTGTTCCACCATGCGACAAGCTTGGGCGGGGTGGAGAGCTTGATTGAGTGGAGGGCGATGACGGATCCAAAGGTGGATAGGCGGTTGCTGAGGGTGAGTATTGGTGTGGAGGGGTGGGAGGATTTGAGGGATGATTTGGTGCAGGGTTTGGAGAAGTTGAGGGAGGATGGGTACTAAAGTGGTAGGGAATAGAGCTGTGTTGAGAATACCACAGGAATGAATAGAATATTTGACTGTTCACTTGCTTGCCTACCCTTGCTCGCTCTGAGGGTGGAAATTTGTTGTGTTGGTCCAGCGCCGCTGATTAAGCTTGTTGCCAACCCGTAGATCACAGTGCTTCATTGTGCATGAATACACAGCGCCTTCAGCATGGAATTTGGCGGTAGCAATCCCAGGCTCTTCTCAATATTTTGGATGCCATCAGCCTGTGCCAGGGTAACGAATGTATAGATTCACCCTCCGATATAGATGTTATTAACCAGACATGTAATTGTGAACTCCTTTTTGAGGAAAGTTTTAGCGTGAAAGAGGGAAATCCGCACCAATAAAAAATTCAACCACCTCTCTGCGCGACCAGTGCAAAAGGTGTCATTCAGCAGCTGGTGACCGAGCAGGCTCTCTTGAGCTTGATGCCTCCATGGGTTCAAAGCCATACCCACGGTCCTCCCATGATCCATATCTGGAGAGAAGCCTCGTAGTTTACCATCAATAGCTCCATTCAAGATACAGAAATCTTAGATAACTGAGAGTCACAATTGAAGAAAAAAAAAAGAAAGAAAACAAATCATGGGCGTCAAGAGATTAGACGTCTAACAGCAAGACGCTGCCTCGACTTCGTGAGATGTTTCTGATTAAATGCGAGATCGTCAATTGTCAACACTGTCGGATGGTAGTGGGGAGATATGTTTTTCAAGGTTCAAAGAGTAAACAAACTTGAGAACAAATGTATGGATGATGTATATTAGCAAATGGCCGAGTTGATGTGTACCTTATTAGGTAGTATCTGCTGTTTGACGGCTCTGAAGCCCTGCCCTCGGCACAAGGGGGATAATGCCTGATTCTTTCGGGAGAGCCTGGATGCTTTATCATTAAGGAAAGCCTGACTTGTTAAATTTTTATTTTTTTTAAGAAGAGCCTGATTCTTTTGGGAAATTTTTTAGCGTGGAAGAACGAGATGTTCAGCCTTATGCAAGAGACGATAACGTGGTTCAATCCGCCTCTTGGTGTGCCTAGGTATAATGTTGGCGTACGTTGCGCGATGGTGATTGTAAATGTCGGACGAGATGCAGATACGATCCATGCTATCGCTCTAGGAAATGTTTTGGCGTGAAAGAGGGAGATACACTACTCAGCCGAGAGACAGGAATATTTGATCGAAGCGTCGACTAGGTGGAGAAGGGTAAGGAAAACTTTGGTGCTACTGAATGTGACCAGCTGGTACGTCCAAGGGGATGGGCGTGAATCGAACTTCATAGGAGATCTTTTAGCCCTTGGATAGGCAAGAAGATGCTCAAACCAGAGACATGGCCCTCTGTTTGTAGTGCATGATGGATCAGAGAGAAACTTATGAAGCATAGCGGCACTGTGGGGCTGGAAGCAATGGCAGTTTTTGTTGGGAGATATTGAAAGTGTGGAAGAAGGAGAATGCCCAACCAATAATGAAACAGACACAGCGAAACCCTGACTATATACCTAACTGCTCTCCTAGCTGAGAGCCTCGAGGACCAAGGCAGTTACATGTTGCGTATCCTGTGGCTTCTACATATGCTGGCATCATCCCAGCCCCTGCGGTCCTTTATTCTTTGGGAAAAGCTTTAGTGTGAAAGAAGGAGATGTTCAACCAAATGGTTGAATTTATTCTCTTCTATCTTGTAACTATCCGACAGGCTGTGACCGTTTGGTCTGCATTGCCTGAATGTGGACAGAACCACGTCAGCATTGCCATCTTCGAGCTATTATCGTGCATGGAGGGCTTCAAAAGCTTTGAAGTTATTGGCCAAGGCCAGAAATACTCGGTGCATATATATATGGAAGCCCAATTTCTTTTGGAAAAAACTTCAGCATCAAAAAGGAGATACTGGGCTGAGGACATGGATTACACTATTTAGGTAAATTACCTAAGTCTGGATATGACATGATTGACTGCCTCGTGCTATACCGCGAGTTGGTGAAAGGGAGTCGCCCAAAGAGTCCAAATGGAGCAGGTAGACCAGACATAGGCCATGGTACGTTTCATGCAAGGTAGATGGGTTGCCGGTTGACACCGATCGTTTTTGAACATCAAGACATGTATAAAGTTGTGGATGATCAGTATGCTAGGCTCTAGGTCTCAGTCGAACTCGGCTTTCCTTTTTCCTAAAAGGCTTCTCTGATCAGTCAGTGAGAAAGAATCTAGATACTTTTCTTATGACGTGATGCTGGAAGACTGTACAGGTCTGTGGCTGGATGGTGGACCGACTTAGAAGTATTACTGTATTTTTAATAGAACGGTAAGGAGAGGCTCCTCGCAGTCTCCCAAAATCGAGGGGCTAGCCATCACGAGGAGGACGCTACGCCGTTTTGTGTAGCCACCCTCCCCCGAAGCACCTGGATTGGGAAATATTTTAGCGTCAAAGAAAGAGATGTTTGGCCAATAATAAAGAGGCAGTGATCTGAGGTGCATAGGTTGGTGTAACATAGTCACGAGGCGGTGGTGAGGGATCGCAAGAACTCGAAGTACGAAGAAGAGAATAAAATAGAAGACCATGAGATGATTGGAAAGATCAAACAGCGCGTGCCTATATTGTAGTTTATCACCAGAAAAGAGAACAAGCCTTGATTCTGTTGATCTCCCTGCTGTAACAGAGAAGTTACCAAAGACTCGACGAGGCTGTGATGATCAGGCGGTCGCAGGTCGCTCGACCGCTTATCCTATACTTGAGATAGCAATAGTGGCGGTTCAGAAAATAAAGCCTGTAAGCAAAAAGTTTGCAAAAGGCGATGGGTGCATGTCCGTTGACTTCACAATCGAATGTTATACACTCAGGTTGTGTCCATCCCAATACGGAAAGCCAAGCATTCCATATAAGTGACTCCTGGACCCCTGAATAAGCCCTCACCGAAACTGTTTGTCTCCACCCCAACCAAACATCACCGACTGTAGCAGACAAAACCACCTGTTGAATCGACTTCTATGTTCATTATCCTCATTACCCATGAATTACTACAGTAGTATATGTGTATCTCCCTCGTCATCCCATCCCAATTCCACTTCCAATTCCGACCCATAACGCCTTTCTCATAAACATAAAACAACCACCTTGAAAATCGGTGACATGTCTGTTTTCCAAACATTATATGCCCCCCAAACCCCCCATTCAACTCAGACATGATTAGCGAGAATGTGCTCCATCGCAATGCCTCCCTCTTACCCCACCTCTTCTTCCAGCCATGGAAATGATGCTCCCTATATCCTGCATGCCCTCTTTCCACCATCAACAATGCATCCCCTCATTACGCATCAACCTCCACCGCATTATTCCCACTTGTCCCTGTTCCCGACCTATCCACAGGGAAAGGCATAGCCCCCAGCTCGGCCCCCTGTCCACTTTGCGCCCTCTTCCTTGAGGAGGCCCCTGGCAAGAAGCTCCATGTCGATGTCGTGGTTGTAGCACTAACCGCCGCAGCATGGGTACCATCAGCCGTCTCATGGCTGTGGTATTCAGACCCAAACCTCGCAAAGAGCCCCTTCTTCTTTGGCAATGCTGAGACGTGTTCCGTTTGCTGTAGCTGTAGCTGCTGCTGCTGCTGCTGCCCTGTAGTCTTGGCTTCATCGCCTAGCCCAACCTCCTCGAACCCCTCCTCTGGCGTCGGTGGCTCCCGGCTCAGGAGCGATGACCTGGTGTGCATCATCCTGGGAAATCTGGTCGACGAATCGAGGGATTGCCGGGGGGCGGGGTCGGTGATGTAGCTTCTGGCAGAGATGTCCTTTATGATGTTAGTGGGAGGGGAGGGGAGGGGAGCCTTGTGTAAGGGGTAAAAGGGGTGGGCGTACAAAGGAGCGACGGTAGGAGTCGAATGATTCCCTCGAAATAGGGAAGTGCTCAATGTCACCGCTGCCATCGCGACTGCTTCTGTCGCTCGAGGTTCGAGAGAGGTAGCGGCGTGGCCAGGTTGCTTCCTTTTCGATTGGGGATGGCTATCCATACGGTTAGAGATTTATGCTAGTTGAAAGAAGGGGGTGGGTGAGAAACATACTGGGAGGTAAATTCCACTGTCATTGACCACTATGTGAACAGGCGCAACGTCAGCTTTCGATACTGGACCCGCGACGCAAAGGTAGTCGTGATGCCGAGCCTTCCGCTCGGTTTTGCGGGGGAGGGGCTGCTGCCGCTCATCAGGAGAGGGGGCACCGAGGGAACCGTACCACTCATCTTGTATTCCCCTGTATCCTGGCTCCTCCTGCTGCTGCGAATGCTGAATGCCGACGACGCCTTTGACCCGACGGTATCTACCCTTTCAAAACCTGGCGAAACAACACTATCCTTCTGGTTCCCGGCCGCCGAACCCGGTCGTGAGTTTTCATCATGAGCGGTGACGGTGACACTGGGGGGGCGGCGCGCAAAAGGGTTGCGAATCGGCATGGTGGAAATTATTATGTATAAAACGATTCGGCGCCCACTGAAACGGGCACTCTAGATCAAAGACTGGCTTCCAAAGAATGCTTTCAAACAATTGAAGAAGAGCAAGGAACAGTATGCGAAAAAAAGAGAAAATCAAGAAGTTGAAACTTCGAACAGGAACACTTTGTGATGGCCGGGGTATCGGTGTTTAAGTTCTATCAGGGGCAGAGGCGCGAATGCAGGCCAGGATTTTCACCCAACAAGATTGGTTCGAGAGTGGTCAGACGATGGGGCCAAAAAAGCATCGGTTCGGTGATTGAAATCCAGCGGTAGCAAACAAAAGCAGCAGATCACACGCAGCAATTTGTACATTCCTGTCTCTCTCTCCCCTCCTCATGGTCTGGCCCCTGGTGCCTCTTGTCAGCAACGCACATTCGGATGGAAGGTGGCACTGGCATCCTCCCCGCCTTCGAACCACAGCTCTAGTTGGTTGCCTTTCCAAAGGGACTTTCAACTTTCTGGATTGTCTTACAGCCCTGAAAAAAGATGCTGTAAGACTTTCCCACAGCAGGCGGTGCAGGCCGCTTATTATTAGTGGGGTTCTCGAAAGCCGTTCCTTTTCGGTCTCCAGCCCGACCCCGCAAAGATAAGAAAGGGCTGGGAAATCGGAACATGGAGTGCCCGGCTGTCCGGCTCTAAATCAAAAGAGATCGACAAAAATGCGACTTGCCCAGTATCATCACCTCCACCCTCCCCTCTGAGAGCCAAAGTGAAACAAGTGCGAACGAGTACGGACATGACGTTGTTTGCTGTATCTAGCTTATTATGAGCTATTCAGGCATCTCCGCGCTTTGGTCTACCGAGCAAGCTGGAAGTATGGATAGAGATGGCCCCAAAAAGACCACCGCCTGTCAGCCCAAGACAAATCCTCTCATGCAGGCAGTGCCACGTTGGAATTGCATTTCTTCTTACTCTCTTCCAGAACGTCTCAAAACTAGGGACAGGTGGAAGTCCACTTGCCACGCCGATCGAGGGGGTTCAATGCAATTGTCTCTATGTCTTGATGAAGGATAGACAGCCAACTATATGACCCCTCGATACACATGAAAGGACCAGTCCAGCCAAGATCGTACAACCGTCCCTCACATAAGATCTGACATCTTGTTACAGGTCGGTGACGCAAGGCACACACGCCCGTAGATCAGTCCATCCAGCGCCGAGTTTTTCGGGTATGCAACGTGAAGTGCTCAGCCTGCCGGTTAAATCTCCATTACAACTCTTGAACACCCCATGAACAAATGTATTCTCAACAGTGTCATTTTCTCTCTGCTAAAATCGTCAGCCAAGATGTTCAGCCGAATAAGGTCAGCCAAAGCCGTAATTGTCCAAATCATGGATCTCGAGTTCGTATCATACCCCCACCACCTTCATGTCATTAGTCCGAGTCGCTGTCCTCGCTGGCGGAGAAGCCCTTGAATTCTTCCTCTGAATCGTCCACAATACCCACGCCAGAAGCCTCGCCATTCCCTTCCTCTTCCGAAGAGGGCTCCTCATCTTGCTCCTCAATCTCAAACATCGCGCTGACATCCCACCGGTCGCCCTTGGCGCTCTGTGAGATGTATTTGACGAAGCGAAGAGTCCCACTGTCGCGCAGCACAATGCTCATCTTGTTCCAGGACGCGGCCTGGAAGAAAAGGATATTGTCATCCTCGTCGCTGGTCTTGTAGATGGCAGCATCCTCGTTGCTATCATCGTCACCAGCCATGTAAACCTCGTGACCACCCACTTCGATCTCCTCCTCAGGCTCTGCTTGCTTGTCAACAGCCTTGCCCTTGCCCTTGCCCTTGCCCTTGCCCTTAGCATCGCTGCCATTAGCCTTGCCGTTGGCCTTCTCCTTTCCTCTGCCGTTTGCTGCACCGTTCTTGCCCCTTTTCTTGGGTTGCTCCTCTTCCGATTCGGATTCGTCCTCCTCCTCATCCTCATCGTCCTCCTCGGCATCGCCCCAGCCATCGGTAGGCGTTAAGCCGATATTCACCTCGAGTCTAGGCTTGCCCTCGTGGCCAGTAGCGAGTGTGTAGTCTTGGCCATGACGGAAACGTCTAGCCAGCAAATCGACACTTTCTACAGTAGAGCGCGTAGCCATCTGCAACCATAAACGAAACTGTCTGGACGGTAGTAGAACTTCAAGCAACTCCTTGAGAGGCGATCCTTCAGTCTTCTTTTCCCCCGGTTGGAGATAAAGGTATCTGTGCTTGTGAGGTGGGCGGGCAACCTTCCAGGAGCCCTTCTCGATCTCATCGCTGCTTTCCGGCAATGGCTTCTTCTCCTGGTCTTCTACATACTTGCGAAGCTTCTCGGCGAAACGGGGATGCAGAATGTCTGGCAAAGTAATGCTGAATTCCTCCTCAAAGTGCTCGGCCACACGCTCGATGGTGTCTGGCGTGAGGTAGGTAGGGGTGATGTACTTTAGAAGGAATTCGAGATCAGACTCATCGAGAGGGAAGTCCTCCTCCTCGAGTTTGCTCTTCTCAACCTTGATAGGCTTCCCTTGTGGCCGGTCGTGCTGATCTGGGTTACCCTGGAGCTGCATCAGCCCGCTCTTGTGCGCCGCCTCTCTCTCGGCGCCCTCAACCCACCCATCCTCTCCAACCTGGGGAATGTGGAACCATCCACTGATGGCCATCCGGATGCGCCCCCCGTTCTTCTCAAGCTCCTCCTTGGTGGTAGCATGGTAGACTTCCTCGACATCGTGAAAGGACTCGCCTGGCTGCACGGCGAAGAAGGAAAGCTGATTCCATGCCGGTGGAATGGACTTGACAAAGTCTGGAAGGGGTGTCTTGGCAACCTCGCCGTCCTTGCCCTCTCGATCAACGACGGGGAAGAGGCGAAGAGCTCCACCCCACTCGGGCTGCCATGGTGTGTCTGGGTCGGTAAGATACAGAATGTAACTGACTTTTCGAGAACCGATAACATCGTCGTGGCACAGGAGGTAGCAGCCGGGTGTATAGATATTGATGGCCATATCAGTCTTGCGCCCGCTCAGCGGGCCGCAGCCGGTGATATGCGAAACATAATCGCGAAAGGTCGGAGAGTAGAGCGCATCGCGGAGGGCGAGAAGGGACGGGAGCTTAGCCAATGCCTTGTCGTCGAGTCCGTCGAGGTTGGCAAGGTCACCACTTTGGTGGATCTTGTAAATGTCGGTCTCTTTGGGGGTGAAGTGAACATTGGCCTTGATCTCATTGCGGACCTTGCGCAGGAGGGAGTCGTCGGCCAGCCCGTTGATTACGCTGTGTTTGTACGGGGTCGATGCCGCATACTCCGAAGTGTACTTTTCGAGGACCTTCTTGTCGAATAGACCCTTACGAAAGCGGGCTTTGGCATCTTCATCGCTCAGAGCTATGATGGAGGAGTTGTATCAGCATCT
This sequence comes from Triangularia setosa, assembly GCA_033296915.1. Classification (NCBI taxonomy): domain Eukaryota; kingdom Fungi; phylum Ascomycota; class Sordariomycetes; order Sordariales; family Podosporaceae; genus Triangularia; species Triangularia setosa. The sequence goes on along the minus strand of MU866134.1, from coordinate 65,042 downwards.
ATCGACGGAACTAGCGGCGGGCTTATTACCGTTCTTGGTCCGCTTCTTGATGGCTTTCTTGCCATCAGCGGGGGCATCTGCCTTTCTCTTCACCTTCATGATGTAATTGGGTCTGTTGCACAGGTTCTGGGGCGGTTTTGAGCGGGAAATGGGTCAGAAAAAAGAAGAGCTCCGGGGATGGGCTGATATCAAAAGATAAAATATCCCATAACATGTGTGGGTCCAAAACTTTTTAGGCCCCCACATTGGGGAAACGAACATGGGCCGACCCTGAAGCATGCGATCGATTGGTTCGCTGCGCGGCCAAACGCTTTCAACGTCCTGCGTTCGCCGCAGGCATGCACAAGTCGTCTTGCATGACGCCCGAAGCGCTTGACCATTTGAGAGCTCACAGTGGTGGGTAGCGTTGCTTCCAGAGACAGCAGGCTTTGGTACCGCCTTAGTATATGGTTTATGCCATATGCCCTCCCTTACTCGGTCTAGGCGCTTCTCCCTAACAGCATCTTTCCTCCGGTTGGGCCTCCGGTTGTTAAGCCTCGGCGTCTGTCTGTAGATGACTGCTGACACGGCAGGATGGCAGCCAACCGAGTCAAAAGTCTGCATGGAGCCGCCGATGCTCTCTTTGAGGGAGATCGCCATGATCCTATTTATGCATCTATCATGCGTCCGGAGTCTTGATGTTGAGCTGAGGCTTTGATACTCTTCTCCGCCAGCATTCAAGAACGAGGAGTACGTATGGCCATAGGAAGGTGGATGTCGACATTGAATCCACCAATAGAGCCCTCGCTTTGGGCTATTCACTTGGAGATGATGGTGCCCGACGTCCCGCGCTGTTGAACGGAGTCTAACTTGAACATTCAAGTGTAGTGTAGCTGTCTTGGAACCTTCTTTGACTTGTCTATTGTATAATGTAAAAATAAGGACTGTCCTTGACATCTCGTTATCCCTGAAGAGAAACTCGCAAGACACTAGTCAAGTTCAGTTCAGATGCCAGCGTTCTCACCTGAAGATATTGACAATGTGAGGGTAAGCTTCCCCGCCTTGTCAGGAGATCAAGTATTCTTTGATAATGCAGCTGGAACCCAAGTTCTGGGATCAGTAGCTGATCGGTACGGTTAAGAAGCCAGTTTGCATACTGATAGTGCCCTGGCTAATGTGTGTTCCAGTGTACAGGACTACCTCCTATCCCCAAACATCGTCAATGAAGGGTATCAAGCCGCAGCGGACTTTATCAGCGCCTCCTCAGACGAAATCGGTTCGTAAACCCTAGTCTGAGTCTGTCTCGCCTCACATACAGTCACACCACACAGTCTCACCGCCCCGAAGTCCCCTCCCGCGGTCCACCGAAACATCGACCGGTTATACCACATTTGACCCGCACCTCCCCTACCAATCCCAAACTCATCTTTGACTTTCCCCCCGTGTCCCACAGCCCGCCTAGTCTGCCTCACCCACGCAAGCAACATCCTCGGCACCATCAACGATATCAAGGCCCTCTCTGCCAAAATCCGCTCCCTGAACTCCCGGATACTATTCTGCGTCGACGGTGTGGCGTATGCATCCCACCGAAAAATAGATGACGTGGACTTTTACATATTCAGTTGGTACAAAGTCTTTGGGCCGAGAGTGTCACAGCTTTATACCAGTCCTCGGGCAAGGTCGCAACTGCAGTCAATGGGGCATTTTTTTCAATCCTGCCGAGAGCCTGGACGATAAGATTGGGTTGGCGGGCGGGTGGTGTCAGGAATTGATATATGGGATTCCGGCTGTGGTGCAGTATCTGACGCCTAGGTGGGAGAGGATTGCAGACCAAGAGGAAGGGCTGCAATTTGTCTTGTTGCGCTTGTTGTGCTACTTCAAAGAGATCTTGGTCTATGGGGAGGACACTGATGATACCGAGGTGAGGGTGCCAACGGTGAGCTTTACGGTTGAGGGGTGGAGGTCGAGGGACTTGGTGGAGGCTGTGGAGAGAGAAACAAACGGGGAATTCAAGATAAGATGGGGGACTTACTACTCTGTTCGGCTGGCTAAAGAGGTTCTTAGGTTAGACGGGGATGATGGGGCCGTGAGGGTGAGTATGGTGCATTATAATACTGGTGAGTTGTCGTGTGGTGAATCTATGGGAGGATTGGAAGCTAATTATAGGCAGTGGAGGAGATCTTGTTGCTTCACGGAGCTCTTACAACGGTTTTGGACCGTGGAGCGAGAGATGATGACACGGAAGTATGCGAGTGAAAGGCAAAAAGCGACAAAAATAAGAATTGAAGCTGTGGTCTATCATCAAGCTGAGCAGGCGAGCACGATCCACATTTTGCGGTGAACCTCTACAAGAAAAGCCCAATCCACACACTGCGGTTGACCACTGCGCCAAACCTCCTCTCTCCTTCCCACGGTGCTCAGAGTTGCAAGAATTGGCCTTAAATAAAACGCTTTCCATGAGAAAAAGCAACCACATTTCACTTCATATCACATTGTGCTACACACCCTATAACTTCCCACTCCTCTTCTCGACCGCCTCTCTCAGCAGAGAGATCACTTCAGCGGGATCCTTCGCACCAAATACTGCACTGCCAGCAACAATAACATTGGCACCTGCATCCGCCGCCTGGTCGATCGTCTCAGGTCCCAACCCACCATCAACCTCAATGTTCAAATCCGGGTACCGCTTCCGCAGCTCCTCCACCTTGGGCAGCTCAGAAGCCATGAACTTCTGGCCACCAAACCCAGGCTCGACAGTCATGACCAGAACCATCTATACTCAGATCAGCACAATATCCTCTATATCTCACGAAAAACAAAAATACACTTACATCCGGCTTCTCCTTCGGATCCTCACTCTCAATCAAATCAAACAGCACGTTCGCCGGTGTAGACGGCTTGATAGCAATACCAGCCAACATCCCCTGGTCATGGATATACCGGATCAGCTCCCGCGGGCTCGTCTTTTCGTCCGACTTGGCCTCGGGGCTCTCGGCGGCAGACGAGTTGATGGCGGCCTCGTAGTGGAAGCAGTACAGATCACACCCGGCGTTCTTGAACTCTTTGACCCACTTCTTGGGCTCGGCAATCATCATGTGGCAATCAAAGGTTCCCTTGCCGTAGGCCTCGGTGGGCTTATCGACGTGGGAGCGGATTTTGACGACGACTGGGGGGCCGAAGGTGAGGTTGGGGACGAAGTGGCCATCCCTGAAAGAGGTAGTGTCAGTGTTGTGTGTGATGTCGAGGTATGTGAGAAAGTTCACTTACATGATATCAACATGGAGCCAGTCGGCACCCTGCTTGATAGTCCTCGAGCAGGCAGCGCCGAGATCGGCAAAGTCTGCCGAGAGGATGGAGGGGGCGATGATGGCTTTGGGTGCCATGGTGTCTGACTATTTACTTTTAGTGAGAATGAACTTCTGTTTACTTTGTGAAGCTATCACCAACTTTCTGGGGTAAGGGTCTTGGGCAAGACCGGATGATGTCCTGCGGTGCCAAAGTCTTGCTGAACCCCAACCAAATGTTCTGCGCAGGGGCGGGGCAGAATGACGCAGATTGGCGGATACAACAGTGGGGAGACCCCTGGACGATGGGCTTGGCAAGAAGCTCTAGCTTGACCGGGATTGACATCACTCCATTTTCTTGTAGCGCCTTCCCAACAAATGTGGTGACGCTCAGGATTCAAGCTTGCGAGTGGTGTGCTTCAAGGTTCATGTCGTTCAAAGAAACACAAGTCAACTTCCCCGCTCATGAATACTCATTTTGTCTCGATGCCATCAAAGTAATCAATTGATCAGAGAGTAAAAGAGACAGCTAAGATGACATCACTCCTCTCATACATCCCGCTAGTCAACCGCCTAGTGAGGGAATCACCCACAACCATCGACATCCCTCCTGTCGAGGTTCATAACGTGGAAGCAGACCCAGACAAGAGACCGCGCACCTTGAAGCATCTTTTGAAGGCCAATCATGTCAACCACTCCATCCTGTACCACAACCTCGAATTCGACAACCACATGGCGCACATTCTCTGCTCATCATATCTGCTGGGAGCTGAATCAAAACACCTATATCACATATTCGAAGTGGATGCCAAATACCTCGAGCCATGGAAGGATTCCCCTTCAGAAATGGGTGAAGAAGACTGGCGGGATTTCCTGGGCGACAAGAGATACCAAAGAGCCTTTGTAGACTTTTTCGAGGATGCTCTAGCCATGAAGCACGCATATAAGTGGAAGGGGGTAGCGGAGGAGTACATGTTCTCAGGAGATGAGCCTCTCGTCAACGGTCTCATCGGTGGCCGTATGTCTCCTTTCTTTCACCCCTCTGGATAATTCCCACTAATACATCAACAGTCGGCCACCCACTCATCCACCTAGGCTATGCCTACGAGTTTGATAGCCGTGAGATCGCCACAGAAGCCCTCGGCCTCGCAGCCACTCAATACAACTACCTCCACAGATACCTCGATGATCCAGCCTACACCGTGAAACCTGCCACCTCCTCCACTCCGCTAGACCTCCTCAACAAACTCTCCAATGACAACCGTTTCGATAGCCTATTCAAAACCCCAGCCTTCTCTAACATTGAAACCCTCTTCCACAACAAAGCCTCCGAGGCATTAGTCCTGGAGTACTGGAACGCCTGGGACATCTCCTCCTCCTCCTCCTCACCGGCGGAGCAATTTCAACTCTCACAAGAAGCTGCCGTTCAACTGTTGGTGGCTACCGTTGCTCCCGGGACACACGCCTACAACTTCTTTTTGGTGCACGTCTTGACGACTAGTCATGCGGTGAGAGTGCTTTTGCCGTTCATCCCGGCGAAATTTCATGTTAGTCTTGCGAGGCAATGGTGGTTGCTGGCGCTGGCGGTGTATATCGCTGTGTTGAGGCCGAAGATTGATGTGGATTATGTACCGGGGGAGGGGGGGCTGAAGGGGAAGGGGTGGAAGTACGTTGAGCATAAGTCGTTGACGGGGGAGTGGGCTACGGATGCGCATTATGTTAAGGGTGAGTTCTTTCTCCTCGATGTTTGAGGACTTGTGTGTGAGAAACCGTGGTTTGCTGACTGAGTGCTGTGATAGCTATTCGGGCGATGAGGGAGGCGGCGAGGACATGGGGGGATGTTCATGAGAGGTATTTGGCTGCTGCGGTTAGGTTTAGTGATGATTTTGCTGGGTGGTTTTGAGGGTTGTAAGAGAAGTGGATGAGATACTGGTGATGGAAAATGATCTCAAGATTGGCATCATGAAGTGAAAAATATCTTGGTGTTTTTCTATTTGAGGTTGCAGAATCTATTTTGGAGTTTTATATTCATCAATTTCGTAGTAATAGTATTGAAATCGAATTCTCTACTTGAAATATCTTGAAGCTGGTTCATATTTGTTGTCGAGGTCATGGTTTGATGTAGGTAAAGAGAAAGGGTTAGGGTTGTTCAGCTTTGAGCTGCACAGACATGGACAATCGATCGTCAGGTCCCCCTGTAACCCGCTGGCTGCCTGGCGCCATGGCACCCCCAAGTCAATTCAAACCGCAGCCTTGCCACAGCTTTCAGATCACAATGCGCACAAGCTCTCACAAAACCATTCTTTTCAATGATTGATTCCTGATATTGATCTAATCATCAAAGGCTTCAATCGAATCAATCAACCGCATGCCAGCTCCGCCCCAGGAACCCAGACCTTCCACCCCAACCCAGGCGCGATGCCTCCCCCACCAACCAAACGCCGGAAGCGCGCCGCCATAATAGACGACTCCGACTCCGACGATGCCGACTTTGATAACAACCACCCCCAGTCCCCGCCACCAAAGCAAAAGCCCAAACCGGCGACGAGAACATCCGCTAGAAACACCATCCAGCGGTTCTTGGTCTCATCTCCGGAGAACTCACCTCAAAAGTCGCAACCTAGATTGGACTTGGACGAGCAGATAATCGAGGAGAGCCCGAGCCCAGTACGGAAAAGGAGTCGTAATTTTGCTACTGTGCCGCTATCGACACAACCCAAGAGCCCGACGAAGACACGAGCCGGCAGAGTAGCGGCTGGGAAGAAGGCGCAAGAGGAAGAAAAGGGGAAGTCGGGGGATTTGAGGATGTTGTTTTCGAAGCAGGCGCAGAGGAACTCGACTGGGGCGGGGGTGAGCGAGAAGAACAATGGAGCGGCAACGACAAAGACGCAGGTGTTGGAGTTGGAGGATATCATCAGTGATCCTATCGATGACGACGATATGCCCCTAACGAGGAGGACGACGACTGCCAATGTGACAGCGACGACTCAGGTCGGGAAGAGTATCTTTGGGCTGAGGGCTCAGAAACGGAAAGAGAATGAAGGGAACGGGGGCGGGACTAGAGGGTCGCAGCTACCGCTGTCGCAAGTTTCTAATGGGAGTTTGAGTGCGGGAGGGGCGAGGTTTTTGAGCAAGAGCAGGGGTGGGACTGTTGTGCCTGAGAGTCAACCTCCGATGAGCCAGACGCAGCAGGCAGAAAAGCCGAGGGTAATGGACGATGATCCAAGGCCGTGGTCGGAGAAGTATGGGCCGATTAATTTGGAGGAATTGGCGGTTCACAAGAAAAAAGTAGCGGATGTGAGGAGGTGGCTAGAGGATGTTTATGGTGGGAGGTTACGACAGCGGTTGTTGATTCTGAAGGGAGCGGCAGGGACGGGTAAGACCACAACATTACGGCTGCTGGCCAAGGATCTGAAGTGTGAGGTGCTGGAGTGGAGGAACCCGAATAATTCTTTTGGGACAGTGGGGCAGGCTTATCAAAGTGCTGCGTCGCAGTTTGAAGAGTTTTTGGGGAGGGGTGGGAAGTTTGGACAGTTGGATGTTGAGGAGGAAGACCAAGAACAAGAGATGACACTTCGGCCAATGCCGCTGCAGGACGAGAATCAAGAGTCAGACAAGAAGTTGATTCTGATCGAGGAATTTCCCAACACATTCGTGCGGTCATCAACAGGGTTGGTCTCTTTTCGAAATGCGATAATGCAATATCTTGCAGCCAATATGCCGGCCATGGTGGGCTGGGGCCGCAGTTCTTCTTCGGAGCCTATCACGCCTATTATCATGGTTATCTCGGAGACGTTGCTCACTACTGCGTCTGCGTCGGCAGATAGCTTTACGGCGCATCGGTTACTGGGACTGGAGATTCTTAGACACCCTGGGACAGCAGTCATTGAGTTTAACCCAGTGGCACCAACGCTCTTGGCGAAAGCTTTGGGGTTGATTGTGCAAAAAGAGGCGCGGAAGTCTGGGAGACGGCGGACACCAGGGCCGCTTGTTCTTCAAAGACTTGGCGAAATTGGTGACATTCGCAGCGCCGTTTCGTCTCTGGAGTTTCTCTGTGTCAAAGGCGATGACGACACCGAATGGGGCTCCAAAGTCGCCTTGACAAAGACGAAAATTTCAAAAAGTGTGCCCACTTTGACCAAGGGTGAACGGGATAGCCTTGAGCTGGTGTCGCAACGAGAGGCCACGCTGGGGATATTCCATGCTGTTGGCAAAGTCGTTTACAACAAGAGAGGCGGTAAGCTGATAGGCGAAGCGGTGTCGGCAGCAGAAACGCTGCCTAACCACATGGCGCAGTTTGCAAAGTCGAACCCGTCACTGGTTCCGGTCGATACCCTGATGGATGAGACTGGAACTGATACCCACACGTTTATTTCAGCGCTACATGAGAACTACCCCTTGTCATGCGAACAGACGTCGCCACTAGACGAGAACTCATCGTTGGATTACATCAACGGCTGCCTCGATTACTTATCGGAAGCAGACCTCCTATGTCCATTTTGGGATATCTTCTTCGGAGGTAAAGGTTATGGAGGCGGCTACACATGGAAAGACTCAAGCAGCCACGTTCTTCGGCAGGACGAGATGGCCTTCCAGGTCGCTGTTAGAGGACTGCTGTTTTCATTGCCATCGCCCGTGAAACGGCAAAGCCACCCTACCCAGTGGGGTGGTCGTGGCAACGATGCTCACAAGATGTTTTATCCTACCTATCTGAAGCTGTGGCGGACAAAGGAGGAGCTGGAGGGTTTGACAGATCTAATGGCAACCAAGATGCTTAAAGGAGAATATGGCGGGCCGGGTCACCACCTGCCAGCTTCACAAGGAATTCATGCCTTTGGTAGTAGCCACGGTGCGTCTGCGTTTAGGAAAGCGGCGCCATTTGGGACTACCAGCAGTCAGTTCACCTCGTCTGCTCGCCACGACCAACCACCAAAGTCTGAACCACACCATTTCACACCATTACTATCACTCGGCAATGCTGCTCGTCAGGAGCTACTCCTTGAACGCCTTCCTTACATGGCACACATTGCCCGCCGTCAACGGTCAGCCTTTTGCACCTCGCAAGTCAAAGAACTTGAAAGGGTCGTTTCCTTCAAGGGGATTGGTCGAGCAGGTGCAGACGAGGAGGACGGCGCTGACGCAGCGGGTGAGGATAGTGGCGGCGCCAAAGAGGCAGCGACGTCTTGGGCTACGGATAAACCTACTGACGAGATGACTCCACGGAAGAAGACGAGGATGGGGTTGGGTGCTATCCTTCATCCTACTCAGAAGGGCGGAGATGGGGAGGAGGAGATGCAGGGCTTGCCGATGGAGAGCCTGGTGATTAGTGATGATGATATCGAGGATGACTAGGTGATCATGAAGGAAATATTGGGAGTTTTGTAGGGATACTTAAAATGATACCACTCTATGAAAGGCGTTTAGAGGCGTGAGATTAGAAACAGAATCTAGCATGATAGGGACAAAATGGTGGAATAAGGCCAGAGAGCTTACCTACTTGTTTTATATCATCAAGGCAGAGTTAATTTACATACTCGACAACGAACAATAGACTCTTTTCAATGTCCAACTTGCAGCTGTGTTACACCACCATCTCAGCTTCACGTGATGGATCGAACACCAGCTCTGGTTTTGGTTTTCGAGGGCGGTACATTCTGGAGATTCTAGGTTTTTGCAGTTTAGGAGCTATTTCTTCCTCAAAAACGGGGCTTTCCGTGACAGGACCCAGATAAGAATGTTCAGCAGGATATTCTACAGCCTCATCATCTTTCCATTTCATTTTTGAGCCCTGTTTGCGAACCTCTTCACTAAGAAGGCGAGTTTGCTGCCAAGCCGTTGGCTGGTTGTTTTTATATGGAGAGCCTGCTGGTCTAAAAGAGGAAATTGGAATTTGTAAGAAGAACAGAGCCTCATTTTTCGGCAAAAAAAAGGTAAGGTCTGCGTGTGTTTGTCTGAGAGCCCTGGAGTACTTTTACGGGGTTTCACGACCACCTTGATTTCAACAAAGGAAAAGGGGGCATGGTTGATATTGATATTGTCGCTGTGTAAATTATGCAGTTATGCAATTATGCAAGCGCACTGGCCACCGTTGGAGCAAATGGTCCTTTATAAGGCTGTGCTTTGTAGACAATCGTCGGAGTAGGCCCGCTCAGTCCGAACTCATTTCCTGCCTTTTACCGGATGTGACCGTGAGTTGGCCTCAAATACTCCATTCTGCAATCTTTGGAAACAAAACCTCTGGTACATCCAGAATTCGAATCTTCTTTTTACACCTTTTTTTGCGCCTTCAGAACCTGTTTTTGAGGGCATTTTTGTTCCTTCCAGTTTCATTTCTGGTTGATATTTCATTTTTTGAAGTCATTTCCCCTTCAGTTTGTTGAGTATCAAGGTGCAAACTGGCTTGTTTTTCAATGCTGCATTTGTCTTTTGCTGTTTGCATCGCATGGCTTCGAGATTTTGTAGGCGCACAAGACGAGCTTGATACTATTTTCTTGAGGTAAACAATTGATCTCAAGATGGATGAGACTTTGATTGTAGGAAGAAGGTTCCCGAGGCCCCCAACTCTGGGAGGTGGTGGAAATCTGGGGTAAAGTCCCAAAACAGTGGGCGGTGATCCACCATGGTGATGACGGTTTTTTGGAGCTGCACCTTGATGGTCAAGCATCGTCATCACTTTATCGTCTTGTTCATGCACATTTCTGCAGCTATGACACTTCCCATTTCATGGGTGCCTGAGCTTACTTTTCCTCCAACATGTTTAATACCGCTCCCTATCAGATATCTTCAAGCTACACCTCTCATTCTTAACTTCATCAAGAGAAATAGCGGCTAGCTCCGTGCGGGGTGCGGATCCAGTGCTTGGGACACTGCCGGAAATGTGCCGCCGGCTGGGCTTGGCACACGTTTGTGCCTCGCCTCGCCTTTGGGGGAGCTGAGGAGCATAGCGTTGCAACCTCGGCTCAAGTCCATCAACCACCACCGCGTCGCTGTCGTAGCCGCAGCCTCGGATAGTAGGGCCCTTCTATTATTTGACCATGAAGTTGTAGCGTTCGCCATTGACCTTTCTGTTATTGTGGCCTTTTTTGCTGTTTCATTTGGCATCACCAAGCAAGCGCGCGCTCGCTTCTCCATTGTTATTTTTCCGCATAACCCCAGCGCACCAGCCAGTCGAAGTAGCGGTGGCGGAGGAATTGTTATTTGAGTTGTCAAGTCCCGGATAGGTTGAAGAGGGGAGGCTGAAGATAACAATAACAACAACAACAACAACAACAACAACAGTGCAGCGGCTTTTTTGGATAGATTGGTTTCGAAAGCATTGCACAAGAAAGTACAGGCACAATGGCAGGAAGAGTCCGTCACCCAATCGACATCCGCTCCCTGGAGCGATGGCTGAACAAGACCGTCCCCGAGATCGAGACGCCCCTTGAAGTTCACCAGGTAACTCACCTCACCACCACTCTTCACTGGCCCCTTTCTAACACCACGAAATAGTTCGGATTCGGCCAATCAAACCCCACCTACCAGCTCACCACCCCTTCGGGCGACCGCTACGTCCTCCGCAAGAAGCCTCCCGGAAAGCTCGTCTCCAAAACCGCCCACAAAGTTGAGCGCGAGTACCGCATCATCGCGGCTCTATCAACCACCGACGTCCCCGTCCCGAGAGCGTACTGCCTCTGCGAAGATGGCTCCGTGATCGGCACCCCCTTCTACATTATGGAGTTCCTCGACGGGCGCATCTTTGAGGACCCCGTCATCCCCAACGTTTTGCCTGATCACCGCCGCGCCATATGGGCCGATGCCGTCCGCACCCTGGCAAAGCTCCACAGAATCGACCCCAAGAGCGTCGGGCTGGAGGAATTCGGCCGGCACAATGGGTTCTACAACCGGCAGATCGCCACCTGGAAGCAAATCTGCGGCGCGCAAGCCGCAGTGGAGGATGTCGACACAAAGGAGCAAGTCGGACAGCTGCCATTCTTCCAGGAGTTGATGACTTTTTTCAGCGATGAAAAAGCCCAGCCGGCGGACAGGGGGACGTTGATCCACGGCGACTTCAAGATTGACAACCTAGTCTTTCACAAGACGGAGCCGAGGGTGATTGGGATTTTGGAGTATGGCCCCCTTCTTCTTCCCCCGTATGCTGGTTATTGTCGTGATGATAGTGCTAACAAGTGTTGTTCTCATCACAAAAGCTGGGAAATGTCCACCATCGGGCACCCCCTCTCTGATCTCGCGAATTTGTTGACGCCGTATTACACTGCGTTTCTCGACCCTGCCCGGTCGGTGCATTTGCATCCTGGGTTTTTGCCGAGGGCCACGAGGGGGTTGCCGGCTAGGGAGGAGTTGACCGAGTTGTATTTCAGTGTGCTGGAACCGGAGGCTAGGGAGAATGAAAAGTCGACTAGTTTGGAGCTGAGCCTGAGGGATGAGAAGGCGGTGGAGGAGACGAGGAGGAGGGAGCTGCAGTGGGCGCAGGCGTTTAGTATATTTAGACTGGCGGCGATTTGCCAGGGGATTGCGGCGAGGCTGGCGAGGAGGCAGGCGAGTAGTGAACAAGCGAAGAGGCATGGGGATGCGAGGACATTGTTTGCGGAATTTGCGTGGGAGCTGGCGCAGAGTAGTAAGGGGGTGGAGGTTAAGAGTAAGTTATAAAGGGGTGGTGGGGTTTAGGTTGGAGTATATAGTGTGGTTGTTGTTTGGGCATGTCTGGTATTCTTGATAGATGAAATGGAATTCTTACCAGTCTTCAAGTAAGGGCTGAGAAATTGGTTGGAGCAACCTGTGGATTTCACCCCTGGTGTTGAATGAAAAAAGTAAGTGAAGTTGCCGATCGTGGCTAGACGGCTGTGAGTATCGCTCGGGAATTCTCGAGAACCTTTTGATTCGCAACGCTGCCGAGGGGGGTGGCGGCAGGATAGAGCTGCCCTCTTCCTCACGGATTGTTGAAGTTGCGGGGCGTCGCGGGAGCGGAAGGAAGGGAAGTTTGAAGTTATAGGCCTATCTATTCGAGGGCAGAACCAAGAGCAGTTTGCAGAGAAAGAAAAAAAAGTCTGCCAGGTTAAGGGTAGGAGTGCAACGGGACAACAGCGCGACAAGAAGAGTATATCGAGATCGAGAATGTTGTAGATGATGTACCACGATATCCCTCTCTCACTTTCACAGGCTTGTATCGCCGCTTTGCAACGCCCAGTACGTTCTAAACAAGAATGAGACGCTGAGCGCCCGACTATGTAAAGGCGACTAAGACCGACGGGGATGGGGATGGTACTCGTTCTTTACTTGGCCTTTCCACTTTGTCTGGACCTAGTTCGCCGAAATTGTCTGATTAGATACCTATGATAACTGAGAAGCAAGTTTTCTCTTGATAGGATAGAGTCCTACCTTTGTGCTTGATGGCGACTGTGATCTTACTCTTCCGGTCTTGGTAGACGTCCTTGAATGACGTCTCACAAACCGGATATTTTGTTGTTCTACAAGGTGGTGTATCTGATTCCAACCAGTTGTTTAACATTTAATGCTCTTTAGATGAGGCTCCATAAGGCACGCAACTATTTCCACAGAAGACCGAGTCAAGCATTGAGAAGGGAGATTTTTATCTGTCTATTCAGCTTCGCCGAATTCTGCTCCTGTGGTGTCGCTTTTTGCAACTAGTTTGTGCAAGGCTGAATAGAAAAAGAGGTAGGCTAGAGACTCAGTGACGATGATGCAAGGGTATGGCTACACAAGAGGAGAGCACAATGTATGAAATCAGATCCATACCAGCTCATCTCATCTCATCTAGTTATCCCCACCGTCTCAAAGTGATAGTGTTATCATCAACCCCACTACCTATCCCATTATCATCTTCCAGTCCGCTTGCCCCATCCCTTTTAGCCTGCTAATACCTTTACCCCCCCCCCCCCCTGTCTCTTCTCATCCTGCCTGCTATCTTGCTTGCCAGTCCGTATATCCTCCCTCTCACAATCTCAATCTCAATCTCCCGGACGCAAAAGCCGCAGCCAAATCGGAAAATCGCAGACTGATGTGAACGTGTAAAAAAAAGTTGACAAAACTCCATCGTGAACACCCTCTCTCCCTGAGCAAGTTTCATCCCAATAACCGATTTCGTTTTCGTCATGAGGTGGTGAGATAACAAGCACCAAGCCAAAACCAAGTCCCCATTTCATTTCCTTCCCCAGAAAAAAGAAGAAAAAGCCACTCTTGCTGAATTGTTAAAAACTGAAAGAATAAAGCGAGATCCCGTGTAAGGCATATTTTGCGTTGCATCCCCCACCCCCACCCTCCCATTGCCGCCGAAAACAACGCCGTTATTGTGTCATCCCAAGGGATTATGGTGATGGATCCCAGGGATGAAAAGCGCCGAAACAACAAAGCAAAAAAAAAAAAATCAAACTTCATAACCTTAGTTGCTCTGTTGTGCTATGTTGTTATGCCCTCAAGAAAAAAACAAGTCTATACCCATTTCTGTGCTGTGCAAGCCTGGGAAAAGAAAAAGGGAAAAAATGAAAGAGCGGGGGTGTAGATCGACTCTGGATAAGCGTGGGGAGATGCGGGAAATAAAGGTGTCGTGGGCTTCCTTGTCGAAATGAAAAGGGACTGGGTATTAAGGTCGAAGGAAAAGAGAAAAGAAAATCGAAAAAGCTAGTTCGTTATCGGTGGTCGCATTCCGGTCGTTTTGAACTGCTATTCCTGTTCGCTGGGACTCGATCTTGTACTGCCGCTCCGACGCCTCTTGCTGGGTGGTTCCCCCGCTTCCCCGCGGAGCATCTGGGAAAGCCGAGCCCTCGGACGAGAGTGATGTCGCTGGTGAGCGAGCAAGTCTGGCGATGGCGGCCGGGAGACTCGCTGGGGGACGACCGAGCTTGACCCCGCCGGCTGGGAAAACCAAAGTTCTTGCGACTCTAGGCGTTGAGTGTTATCAGGCGGCCGAGACGACTGGTTCAGGGCCGGCCCAGAAAAGCCTCCCAATGTTTCTGCTCTAAAATAAGCCTCCACATCCGCAATCAAGTCCGCATTAGATCGCCCATTCCCCGTAGCCGAATATGTTGAAGTGTTCCTGGCTGTTGCTGTGTTGGGATGAGGCTGGGACGGCTGCACGGGATTCGCGCCGCGGGCAAGCATCCCTCGACGCACGGCTTCCGAAAAGGGGGAGGTCAACGGTGCATTCAAACCGAGATTCGAGGTCGAGAAACTAGGCTCGGTATCGGGATGGAGGATCGAAGTACGCCTTGTGGAATCGCTCAGTGGACGCGGCACCGAAAACGGAAACAAGTTATTGTTCGTAGTATCGGGGCGGAGGTGCCCTCTGCCCGTGCTGCTGTTGCTGCCCATACCCGTTTGGAGCTGCTCCCCCGTGCGAAATAGCTCAATCAGCCCGACGGAACTTTCTTGGGTGAAGGGGAAGAAAACAGAGGGACCGGGGAGGGGCATCTGCTGCTCACCGCTTGCTCCTAGCGGGCCGCTTGGCTGGAATACTCCGGTGGGAGCAGGACCAACTGAGCCAGGAAACCCACCCATGCTTGCCAAAGGGAAAGTGCCGTGAGGAGGTCCTGGGCGAGAGCCCGGAGTGGCGAGATTGGGGGGTGCGGGGCCGTAGCTACGGGTGCTACCCAGGCGGGCCCGGGTCCTCCGCATGTTTTCGGTCGAGGGGTCGGAGGGGGATGACCGGCGCTCCCCAGTTTGGAAGCTTCTCGACGCCAGGTGCGTAGGAAAGCGGTTGCCTGGCTCACCTGTACCATTACGGTATGCCATTGTTCCATACTCACCATTTCTGTCAAACAGCTGTCAGCACACCATTCGCCAAAAAACCGCTCCGAAAACAAGCCACTTACGCCCGAATATACTGCTGAAGGCCTGGAGGCAAGGCAGGCTCCGACGGCACCTTGTCTCGGCAGTAAGGGCAACTGTCTGACTCTTCGAACCACTTCTTGATGCAGTGATCGCCGAAGATGTGCTTGCACTTTGGAAGTCGAAGCGGGGCCTCGTTGATTCCCTCGGGGCTCGTCACGCCAAAGTCGTTGTAACAAATCACACACGCTGTCAGGCAGGTTAGCACTGTCCAATCAAGATTAATATTTTGAGGACACGAGCACTTACTTCTCTCGGACCCCGTCAACGTCTCCATATCGACGCTCTGCAGCGAAGTCAACGCCTTCTTGGACGCCACACGCTTGTTTGTTGACAGCTGGCCACGAAGGAGCTGCTGTTGACGAAGACGATTCTCCTCCGCCATGTAGCCATGCGGAGGACCGAACTGGGCGGCGAAACGATACGCCTCATCATCATCGTCAATTGGGCTGTAATCCTCTTCGCTGTCGTCATAGTCATCGCCATTTTGTTGGGCCAGCTCAGCAGCGGCACGGGCTCGTCGAATCACGCTTCGGCGCTGCTCACCGAGTGACCGATACATGGGCGGAATCGATTCGACACTGGTCATCGGAGGGCGCGAGTCGGGGAGTAGCTCAAGTTGGGACGGCCTCGGCAACTCACCGGACGCCACATTGTTCCCGGTGCCACGGTTCGACTGCCTGGACGGCTCTCCTAAGCCATTGACCGGCTGGGGCAAGCCAGATGACGTGGGGGTAGCTCCGGCGTTTGGCTCCGAAGACATGGTGTTGTTTGAAGCAGGCTGGGAGGCCTGAGCGGCGGGAGGATCGCTCGCGGGAGGGCGGTCGGTATTCATGGCGCCAGAAGAAGAAGAAGACTGCGGTTCTCGACTAGGCTGATTCTGGTAATGCTGCTGGTTTTGATGTTGGGTTGGCGCTTGAGGGAAAGCCGGGCCCTGTGGTAAGCCCGAGTGGCTGTGGTGATTGGGGATGGCTGGCGCCACTGAGAACCGGTGGAGGGCAGAAGGGTGGCGGTATGGGAAGGAAAATGGTGGTGCCACGGCAGAATCAAGATGTGGAAGGGTTTGGTTCAAGTGGAAGCCAGGTAGCACAGAGTTGGACCCGCTAGGGTTTGTACTCCCTGCTCCGCCGGTGGGAAAGAATTGATCGGAGCCTGACGGCCTCAAGATTGATTGCAGCGGCAACGGGACCGAAAGGAGCGGGACGGCATGTGACGGAAGAGGACCGGGGGCGGGGGCCGACCACTGAAAGCCAGGACTGGAGCTCTGCGCCGAGGATGACCATCCGGAGTATATCGGATCGTAGTGCGAATGCGGATGCGGGTGAGAGAGGGAATGCGAGTGGGAGTGGGAGTGGGAATGAGAATGAGATTGCGAGTGAGGCAGCGGAAGAGACAATGGGGGGTTTTGAGTCTGCTGCTGCTGATGCTGTTGCTGCTGTTGTGGCTGTCCGTGGCCTGGTTGCTGAGGATGATGGTGTGGCTGGAGGGAGAGGTTGCGGCTGTGGGAGGACCGAGGGGCGTGGGGTCCTTGGTTTTGTCTGGATGGGTGGTACAGAGAGTTCACGCCATTGTGGTAGTGCGGATAGGGGGGGTGAGGATGAGGCAAGCCTGATGGCTGGTGATGCTGCTGTTCGTTCCGGAAAAAGGGGCAGCCGCCCTGACCCTGTGGCACACCTTGAAAGCTCGAATGCGCTGGATGTGCGGGCGCCTGGGATGTTGGCACCTCGGACTGGTGCATTTCATAGTCCATTTGATCCATCTCGTCCTGTTCAATCAGTTGGGCGGCGGTGCTGATTGCGATTCACGACGGGTGGCTGCAGCAGACAGCCTATGGGAGTGTAAGGCCGCTGCAGTTTCCGCCGTAGACTTTCGGATCTTTAGTTTAGCTCCTTTTCTGTGAAGATGGCGACTTTCCTGGCTTAGGTGGTCTTTCTCCTGGGTGCTCCTGACAAAGAAAAAGAAGTTCCCGGAGCCTATTGCTTTCACCGCTCTCCCGTGCCTGGGGCTTGCTTGGCTCAAGACCTGCTCTTCTTTTCAGCCTCTGGGCGAGGCGAGAGAGCAAATCCTGGTGTTGGGAGAGTTGCAATCTTGGTCCGGTCGAGTTGGCTGAGAACCTCGATGGCCCGGGTGTGCGTTTGGTGAAGCCGAAACTTTAACCCTCAACCTTGCATACAGAATCTCCAAAGAATGTCCCGAGTCTTCACCCCTACAGAAAGCTTGGTTCGAGGTGGAGTATAAGTTCGCAGATTGTTGGCTGCTTGCGTTTGCCGCTGTGTATTCACCAGATATATTCGCCGAGTTCAGGCGTTCGCTGGGAGGGAGCAAGATGGCGATGTGGTGATTCTACTCTGGGGCAGAAGCGCAATCGGCCGAGTCAGTCACTTGATATGCTCAAAGAAACTTCACTGCTCACTACAGTCCCGCGTGTCTCCTCCAGCAAGCTCTGCCCATCACGCCACTGCAAATCACGGAGGGGGCAGGTGAAATGCTCTGGGTTGCTCACTTATTCATTCATAAATCCCACGTATGAGGTGACAGCTAGATTGAGTTCGAGTCTCCACACTGGCGCAGAGGACCGATAAGACCATAAGGGGAAACCGCCGATAAGCCGAGGGGCAGAGGATAGGGCGCTGGAAATGTAAGCACTCAACAAGAGAGCAACAGCTTCAAAAGGGTGGTGGTTGTATGCCGAGATGAGGTGGGTGTCGGGAGGAGAGCAAAAAGGAGGAGAAAAGGAGCAGGCGGAACAGGCTGTTGGGGATGGTGTCGGTTTTGTATCATCAAAAGCAAGAAAGACCCGAAGCAGCATGGAGCCTGAGCATGGAACATGGGGTGCAGGGCGGAGCAAAAAAAGGCAAGGCACTTGTCCCGTCGAGCAAGTTCCAGTTCAAGCCCAAGTATCAGTTTGACCTAGCAAGACGAGCCCAGTCAGGTCCAAGTCAAGGCTGGCTGGCTGGGCTTGGTCATGTCAGGTCAGGTCACCGAGTCACCAAGAGTCACCCGTAATCAATTCGTTTCTGGTCACTTGGCCACATGCGGGACTGCAGAGCAGGCACTAAGAGGAACCTACTCTCCCTTGCCAAAAAAGCAGCAAGAGGGATCCTCGCATCGGCGTCTTTGCCAGCCAAACCGGGGGTCGCTGTTGGTGGACCGCAGCGGGTGGATCCCCCTGTACGTACTGTACTGTACCATACACAGCACTGCGTGAAGATCGGTATCAAAGACATGAGCGGCGGCATCCTCCCTTTCTCGCAGCGCCCGGTTCTTTTCCCCCCCTTCCCTGATCCGTCCAGCCAGCGCTTTACTGGGGGGGAGGGGCGGGGACAGACAGAGGGAGGGGGTGTCCTAGTGATGAGGGGTGCGAGGGAGGGGCTACTCTGTATTAGGATTCGAAAGACACAGGTAACCGCTTTCAAAGCCAAGGGCGCCGAGTGTACAGTGCCTATTACCAGCCAGCCAGCAAACCACAAACTTCCAACCCGAAAGATGCAACACAAGTCTCAACAAAGCGGCGGCAGGTAGCCTGGGTTGGACTGGTGGGCTGGGCTGGACTGAGGTGCGGGGATGCAGCCTGCCTGTCTAAGGACCGAAAATGAGCAAAAGGTCGGAGAAAACGGATCATTCATTGTCAGCATCAAGATTACGAGCAAGACATGCTGAAAAAAACATCAAAAGCAAGCAGCAAGCTGCTTTCCAGCTTATTACGGCAATAGGTCGCAAACGGCACCCACAGCAGAGCACCTAAGCGGGAGCACTTTGGTCTCAAGTCCGGTACCGCCGATGTGTGTGTGTGTCGACGGATCGAGGTGTGCTGTGTATTTTGTACAGTGTCACTTTAGCTGATGCCTTCCAGGCTGTCCGGAGTCTGGAGGAATATCTCATGAAACATTTAATAAGGACAACAAGCCCAATGACAATGCTGCCCGCTGCCCGCTGCCACACACCAACCCCAACTGGAAGTCGTCCGCTGTCCGCCGCCGCTGCCCCGCGCCCAGCGCCCAGCGCCCATCCTGGACCTGGACCTGGACCTGGACGAACCTGAGCTCGAACCTGAACCTTCTCCCTGCCACATCACTTTTCCAGCCACCACCTCCAAAGTTGAACACCTATTCGAACGGCCGACGGATGCGTTTCGTGTGAGTATGTGTGAGTGTGCGTGTGTGTGCAGCGCAGAGCATGTGCTGGCCCGGGGTAAAAGTCCACAGGCTCACAGAGAGGAGACTGTCAGTTTTGTGAGCCCTTGCCCTGGCGACAGAGTGGAATAATTATTAGGCTAGGAATGGGAGGTTGCAAGGAATCGCTACTTCCGAGCCACATTATTACGCCTTCTTCTGGCCCGGTTCCGTCTCTTTACTGCATCAGTGCTGCGCTGGTTCTCATGCTGTGGCTCCGAGGCTGG
Source organism: Triangularia setosa (assembly GCA_033296915.1). Classification (NCBI taxonomy): domain Eukaryota; kingdom Fungi; phylum Ascomycota; class Sordariomycetes; order Sordariales; family Podosporaceae; genus Triangularia; species Triangularia setosa. Next base: position 45,536 of record MU866134.1, on the reverse strand, counting down.
AACTGCGGCGAAACGCCGGATCGCGAAAGAGGAATGCTCTATAGATACTCGGAGTTGCTCTTTCCAAAAAGTCCCTCGTATGCTGTGTTTACCGAAAATGGTATGCTGGGTGTATTCCGTACAACCACCTCTAGGCACATGCAGACACTGGTCATCATCGTCGTCACCAAACCACCTTCTCCTCCTCACTTCGCATGTTCGGCTTTCGTGGCTCCTGCTATGCCGCAACTTATCCCCTCCAGGCAACGTGTCGCAAGCTAAGTCGCATTTCCCTCGGGCCTAGCCATTCAAGCGACATCCACGCCTGAATTATCGCTTTATGTATGTATACACTACCGCCCCTCCCGCGCTCGCCAGTCGACTCCAACCATGGATTCGCTTGCTTGTATAGTTCTGGGCACACATTGATCAACAGTTTCCAACCCGACCTTCGTCTTTTCACCATTCGACACTTCCTGCCCTTCCGGCTTATTGCTCCGGGTACGTACTGGTTTGGAGTTCAGCTTGGCAAACTAGAGGCGCCCCACTGTTCCGTTTCGGTTGCTTGTGCGCGCCTGGCATCCCTGCAGCCGGGATCTTATCTATTGGTCGATGAACAGCCTCGATTTGAAGCCCAACACCTGATTCGTTTCCTTCGCCATGATCCTGGAGCTGATCATGATACCCCTGTTCAGGATGATGACATTCCATCTTATCAGCTTTGCCCGATCACTTACAAATGACGGCAATGCCCCGCTTCCAAAAGCTCGCTGAACCAAGCTCTCGACATCGAATCTGGACCGGAAACATGGCCTCGACCGTTTGGCTGCCATGAGCCCGACGGGGATGGGTTGTATGGTGTCCTGCACAGCGTCCGGTGATACTGGGCTACCTGCCACGCATGCCCAAGCTCTCTCGATGGTGAGCTGTGCTGCACTGGCGCGTTAGGTTTGATGCTCACGTTACCCCTCATCAACCCCTCCCCCTACCGTCTGTCCAGGTCCTTTGATGGGCCTGGAATGCCGACCACGACCAGCAATCGCCAACCCTCCCTGCAAGCCGACATGGGAAAGTGGACATCAGCAACTTGTGCCATTGGTCGACCAATGGTGCAACTCCATGCTACTCTTTTGCGACGCATGTCTTTGCTGAAAGCCGTGGTCAAATAGCCTTCCGCTCCTGCTTAGTCGACCGCCTCCTTTCTTCCCCCCATGCCAGCCATGGCACACGATGGATCCGCGTTGGGCAACACACACTTTTTGTCTGCATGGAAGGGAAATAACGCTGCTTTGACTCGCAAACACCCGGTCGACACGGAGCGCTCAAACCTTTTCATGCCGCCAGCGGAAGCAGTTGGCGACGTCGCACACAACAGTCCTGCCACCAACACCCATCTTGGGATTGCTTTTATAATCGCAAGCGTAGCGCCCTCTGTGGCCCAGCACCCCCAACAACCACCCCAACCCCAGCACCCGAGCCCATGCTGGAACCTCGATTCGACTGTGTGGCCTGGCATGGTCACCATGTCCTTTTGGACCGCTCTTTGCCACTCATCAGACTTATCACCACATCCTTGCAGCAAATAGCGCACCTCCGCACCATTGCAACCACCGCTCTTCGCACCAAGCGCAATCCGCACCCGAAGGGAAAACGAGGAAATGGACCGCCAGCCCCGCCTGCCGCAGTGCAATGTATGTGCTGGATGCCGAAAGCGACAGCAATTCGTTCGGGCTAAGCAGATCTCATCCATCCATACTGATATCACATTTGTCCCGTCGTATCTGCACCGGCTTTGACAAGTCAATCTTTTTGACTTTGACCCCCGGCCCTTTTTGTGAGTCCAACGAGAATATTTCCCAGCCACTCTGACCCTTTTGTACGCTGTTCAACCAAAGCATGGGGTCCTTCGGGATCGGTTGTGTTCTCATGCACAATTTCGTTGTCAAAAAAAGTAATTTGTCTATGAGATTTTTCTGCGGCATTTTGCGGTCATTTTATGACATTGAATTCTTCCGTTTCCGCCGGCCCGGGCTCTACGGAGCCTCAAGCGGGGGCGGTCACCGGACCCGGCCCGGAAGCTCCGGTCGTTTGCCAAGCCGGACCGGGGGTCTTTCTTTTTTGCGCGCAAGAATTAATAGGACCTCCGCTCCGTGTAGCCGACTTCAGCCGCTGTTGTGCTGCATTTAATTCTCGTAACCATTACTTCCATTTTACACGCATACGATTACACGGAGCTATCTCCGTCAGAATTTTACGACTGCGCCACCTCGGAGGACAATGCCTGTTCTCCTGATGTGTTGACATTCAGTTATGACCCTTGAGGGTTGCTGCCCAGATATCCCGAGAGATGCAGACTTTACATGAAAAATCCCTAATGATACCTAGGCCCCACGATCAGGTCAAACTGCCGTCCCCCCGCCACGTGCACGTCGTTGTGTGGAGGCACAGTTGCAGATATAGCCTTTTAGCATAGATATATCACAGCAGTAACCTGATTCTGGCAACTAGGCCAGATACCTGCCTCTTGGTTTTGCGATGTACTCGCTGTTCCTGAGGAGGAGGGAAAAACAACGGAGCTCAGTGCAGAAGCAAGGGAGTTTCTTCAAGCCCATCGCTGAAAGCACAGTTCCCATCACTGGCATCAAGACCCCTTTTTGCTCATTTTACCTACTACTCTACTGAAAGCCGGAAAGGGCGTGTCGGTTCTTCACGATAAAGATATATATCGTTTCACTTGGTCCAGCTGGGAAATATTCAAGACTGAGCTCTTTGTGACACATTCACTTGATCAACTCTCATCGCACTATTGAGTCAATCGAGCGGGGGTATGATCGATTGCTGAGGCAATCCAACTCATAGGTCATGGCATCCCTTGCCAAAGCACTTGATACGGCATAAAATACGTCCCATGGATAAATTGTGAAAGGATACCCGAGTGTCCTCAACTGAGTCGGAGTTACCAATCCCCATTGTCCAGCACCTCTACCTCTTACTACCCAATCCAATACTATGCCAACATCAGCCCGACGACGCCCCCTTCACAAACTCCGCCAACCTCTTTATCCCCCTCTTCTTCCTCTTCAGACTCCTCAACGGCGATCTCGGCGACGTATCCTCCCCGGTTTCCTCCCCGCCCGTCGTCGACAAAATACTCTCTGGCTCCTCCACCACCTCCGCCGCCTTTCCCTTCCCCTTTTCCTTCGTCTCCTTCTCCACCCCCTTGGCAGCAAGCCGCTCCAGCCGTCCCTTTAACCACTCCTCCTCCGCCCGATCCGCCTCCTGTCTTCTCTTTCTGGCAGTCTGCATATCGTTCAGCATCTGCTCCACCTCCTTACGGGCCGCCTCTTCGTCCTCGTTCTCGTCCTCATCCTCGTCTGAGAGGATTTCAATCACTGCCTCGGGGCTTTGGCCTTCGCCCGCAGCTACGCCTTCGTCTCCGTCTATGCTGTGGATCTCCCAGTCTTCGCCGGTGTTCTCGTGGTCGTGTAGGTTGTTGACTCGGGTTCTTGTCACGTGTGACGGTGGGGATGGCGCGGAGGGCTCTGTTGCTGGGGTGGGGGTGGTGTCTTTGATGCTGTCTGAAGCGTAGACTCGTATGCCCTCGCCGAGTTCCTCCTTTTGCTGTTGGTCCGGATCTTGGTTGTAATATTGCCTTTCCTTTTGTTCCTGATTCTGGCTTTGACCTTGCTCCCGATCCTGCTTTTGGTCGTGGCCTTGGTCCTGCACTGGAGCTTGCCCCTGATTTTGCTTCCGGTCTTGCCCCTGCGTCTGATCCTGCACCTTTTCGTCTTGATTTTTGTCTTTATCTTGATGACCATAATCCTCCTCATCATTATCAAGATCACTGACACCCATTTCATTCTCAGAGATGGCACCCACCTCGTCCTCAGATATCACACCCGTGTCAAGGTTGGCATCGGAGGCATACAATGGCTCATCAGGTGGCGGCCGTGACATCCCAGACGGCGGCGGACTAGGTGGCGGACTGGGAGCCGGACCGAGGGCTGAGAACCTTTGGGCAGCCTTCTTTGCTCGTTTGCTGGCAGACTTTGGCAACTTATCTTGCTCTTCTTTGCCTGGCCTTGACTTGGACATGCTCTGCCGTCTTGACGGGCCTTCCACGGCGGGGCCACCAAACCCCGAATTTCTCCTTGATGGTTTCGGTAGTTTCTCATGCGGGGGATGATTGATGAAATCATCCAAGACGACATGGGGCCGCACAGTACCGTGCCTAGCCGTTTCTTCCTTGGCCCCTTCCTCTTGATAGCCTGGTGATACTTGGCCGGTGTCTCTGGCTTTGCCCTTGTCCTTGCTTCTACTCCTGTTTACTTTCACAGTCGACCCGCCCGACTGACTTTCTGCGTCAGCAACCTCATATGAACCGCTTTTAACATGAATCTTCGTCCTAGACCGATGCTGCTCTCCAGCAGTAGGTCGCACAACTGGAGTCTCGTGTACGCCTTCTCCATCGATAACATATGCCTTGACCTTCTGAGGATCCTCCTTGTTATCGAGAATAACCGTCAGCTTGTGCCCTTGTAGGAGCTCTGGAGGGAAGCTAAGCGTGGGTAACCCCTCCTCCACACTAAGGCTAGGTTTCTCATTTAAACTGTTACCCTGGCCGTTGCCGCTGTGCTCGGCCTCTGGACCGCCGAGAGTGTTGTTTTCTTCAGGTATGCCACGATCGGGAAAATGAACTGTCCTATTCATTTTGTTGCGATTGCGTTCTGGTAAGACATCCACAGTGTGTCGCCTTCGTATCCCAGTGTTCGGGGCCGGATTCCCTTCATTCGCATTGGAAACATCGCTCTCGGTGCTCGTGGTGTTGGGCTCCAGTACAGTAGGCATTGGCTTTTCATTAGATGTACTTCCTTTAGTTTCAGAGGCTGGGACAGCGTTCTCAGGGGCCACATTCTTGGCCGTTGGAGCGGTAGTCGCAGGAGCAGCAGGCACTGCAGGTGGGGTCGTCGCCTGACGGTTAAGATCGTTCTTTGTTGGGGCTCCATTGCTCCCTGGAAATAGCCACTGTGAAACCTTATCCGCAGTCGCCGGCGATGCTCCAACAGCCTGGGACTGGTCCCCTTTCGCCTTGGCTGTTTCTGCCTCGTCTTCCGTCGAAGGAGGAGGGCGAGTGTTAGCAAGACGCTGGGCATCTTGTTGCCAAGTAGGGGGCCATCCAGCAACTTCAACATTGGGCCATATTCCATCAGGCGCCTTCTGTGGATGATCCCCCCTATCGTCCTGAGGGGACGTCCCTGGGCCAGACGGCGGCGGTGGCGGCGGTGGCGGCGGGGTGTAATAATCAAAGGGATTTGGTGCGCCGGTGGTGTTTGAGGGTCCAGGTCCTTGAACCCAGGGATAAGCGCCGACATATGGAGTAACGTTGCTAGTATATGGAATTTGAGATTGTCCGTATGCGATTGGGTAATTGGGATACTGGTTGCTGAGATCTTGGGGGTTGAGAAACGGGTAATTGGCATTGAGGGCTGGATATGTGCGATATGGGTGGCCTGTCTGCTGTTGATATCCAGCTCCAGGGGAAGAACCATTGATGAAGGGATTGTATCTCGGAATGTCGTCAACATTGGAGGCGATATCCATAATCGCACCGTTGTCAGGTTTGTCTGCTTCTGACTTGTCGTCCTTGAAGTTGGATAATGCCAGCATCGGCATCGGGATTGCTGGAGGAGCCTCTAGCTGAAGCTTCTGCCGAGCGAAATCGATGATATAAGACGGAAGCTTCGGTCTGCACATATTGAATGCTGTCTTCATGAGCTCGGAGAGCTCTTCGTATTGTAGGATAGGTCGGTCATCACCCTCACGTATCTCATGATGGAGAAGTATTTGCGCAGGAAGTATAACACCGGCCCATCTCAGCGTTGCATTCTCGCAAGTCTCGTTGCTTGAAGGATTAAAATCGGTGGGATTCGTTCCCAGGCGATCAAGTTCGTTCGGCTCATTCAGCAGCAAATAACTCGATAGACGCGTAGCGAGATAGCCTTCCGTATCTCCTTGGACCTCGAGCTGAAGGCGACAAAGATCGGCCATAGATCTTCCTGGTGTTTGTGACAAGAGAATCAATACTTTCAAGGCTTCGGCCTTGAGAGTATAGTCCCCAATGGCCTCCGCTGTTGCGACTGCGACTTCCGCGGTATGGCGTTGTGTTGGGGTGGATCGAGTGAAGAACATATCCCACGAGGGTCTTGCTGACCCATCTTTCGGGACATAGATGGGTAAATGTATACCGTTCTTGTGTCTGATCTCAAGACCGTTAAAATCTTTGAGGCGTATCCCGTCAGGTCGCTCCGGAACAGCCGTTATCTCGAGCACTGATTTGGCAAGTAACCATTGTAGATAGGGCCTGCTTCGCATCAGCCCTTCATCGTGGTCTCGGATAGACCGTGCGAACAGTGTCGCATATTCAAGGAGGAGGTGGTTGCGAACTGCCATTTCCTTGCCATGATCTTGGAGTATCAGTGATGTGAAAAGGTCAAGGAGACCCAAGGTCGACGGCTCATCGTAGTTCGGCCGAATCCAGTCGTTGGATATCAAGTCCATGATTTTGGGAAGGTAGCTAGTTCCGAAAAACATGGTTGACGTGTCGTGCCAGCCAAACACAGAAGTGGAAGCTACCAACAGGTCTCTGACATCCCAGATGCAGTCTTCTGCGGCTATCTCGCGATAAAGACGGCTCCAGTCAAAAAGATATTTCGCGTAAATTTTGGCCACATCGAGTATTCCCTCGTGTGTGCAAATTTCCAGGCGGTATAGCACCCTCAGGCACAAACTCAGTAGTTGGATCTACGGGAGGGTCAGACACAAGATCCGCAAGGGTGGTATACAAAAGGGTTCAGGGTAGTTTACCTCGGTTGATCCCATGACTTGTTCAGCGCTGAGCGCCTTCAGCGTATTTTCAACAATCCTCCACGCCGTCTGTACGTAGTCTGGAAAGTGCCGCTGTGACAAGAGATCCAGTAGAGCATAGTTCGCTGCTAGCTTGCCTCTGTTCAGCTCATCGAGACTTTCCTCTCCGACAGGGGGCAAGAATTCCGGAAGAAGCCGCAGATCCCGGAACAGCTTGAAGTTGCCGGATGAAATCAGCATCTCGGCATACTGCACCCGAATGTACGGAATGGTGCTATAACGTTCAAGGTTTTGGTCGAAGTAATCTTGTGCATCCTTGAATCGGCCGAGCCTTCTGAATCGACAAAACTCCTCGAGATCGGTGTCCCAATCTTCCTCGACATCAAATTCAAGTCGAACTGACATATTTTTGGTTGACTGTGACGGATCATGAACGAGGTCGACAGGTCGCTCATAAATATTGAGACTTGCTTGCTGGCTGACCTCATCTTTATCACCCGTATCTGAATGTTCGGTGTTTTGGCTGACTGTTTCTCGGGCTGTTGAGGATAGATCCTGCAGATAGACGGGAACATGCTCGTATGGATGCGGTCTAGGTTCCGGACCACGTATATCCTTGCGTGACTGAGCTTTTCGCGATTCCCCTCGAGGTTGGTGTGCAGGTGGTGTCTCACTAGGCTGGGGCTCCGATGATCCCTGGTTAGTGCGGTCTGTAAGTGGTTGTCTGCGAGACGGTTGGGCCGTGGGTTGCTCTTGTGGTTGCTTTCGTCTTGCCCCAGAGAATGGGCGGACTGTGACAAGAGACCTGTTGCGCTGCTCCTGACCCTCGTGGTCTGCCTGATCCCAGTAGTTTCCAGAGCGAGATACGTTTCTCCGTGAATCCGAAATGTAGGAGTTTGCCCTGCCTAGATTTTGTAGCCAGACCGGGCGTGGAGGTGATGGAGGAGGAGCCACTCGATGTTTTGTCGAAGAATGGTGCCGGTCTGTTGGCCTTGGTCGTGCTGGTTCTGGTTGCCAATCATTGGAGTTTTCCCGCTCCCCTATGCGGTCTCTCTCCACGACCCGGGGGCCGTGTTCCTTTGATGTTTGCTGTTGAGGCTTTCCTCCACTGGGTATGCCATAGAAGTTTCCTTGTTTGGGACCCCTTGGGGCTATGCTGCCATTTTGAACTCTTGTAGAAGATGGGCCACGTCGCTCTTGACCATCCTCTTGGTCATCCTCGTGATAGTATTCCTCACCAGACCAGGATTCATCATCCGTGTAATAAGACTCGCTTTCACTGCTAGGTGAAGGAGCAGTCCTAGAACCGCTAGGGGCTTTCGCCCACAGTGGCATGGCTTAAACAATACTGCTGAAATAAGGAAAGCAGAGAGGTGAGCCTTGAAGGCCAGTATCAGGATGCTCTCACAACTCTTTTTGCTGACTGCAGCCCCAAATCTATCGAGCTGCTCCTCAAGCCCATGCGGGGGTGAACAGCAGAAGGAAGCGCCTCGCAGCCTTGCCGAGACCCCATGAGACTCTGCTGCGCAGTATTTCCTGAAAAAGTAAGCAGCGCCAACTCGAAACGAGAAGGCTGCATATTTGGGGGCTATTTGGCGAATCGCAGGGGCTTGGCCAGGTTGGTTCGCATCAAGACGACCCGCCTGTGCAGCTTAAGTGAGGCATCCATGTTGCACAGCCTGCATCAAGCAGCACAAATCCCCCGCTGCCGAATTGTTTTTGTTATCATTGTTAGCACCCCGCTCCGTCTGCTCAGAAAATTCGCAGCATCAGGCCTGAGTTGGGCTTTTGTGATCTCTGGGTGTCTTGGACCCGGCCGGCCAAGCCCTCAATATCGACAATGGACGAGCCATGGACCTCACCTGAGCTGAAGATCAAAAAGCGTGGTAGATATGGACGGCGCGACTATGAAAGATTCGACCATATAGCCTCTTCCCACATGCGAGCAGGCCGTGGAAGCATTGGCAAAGTTGAGGTTGATTGCCGCTTCATGTTCACCAAATCCCGCTGGGGTGTACTTGGCGAATCACAAAACCCAGCTGGCATATTGTACCTTGATCTGGACTTTCGCCAGCCCCCGGACTGCAAACTTGAATCGGCAACGGTCTCTGTGAAATTGACCGAGGAAGATGGAGAAGACGCACGCATTGAGCATCGCTCCTCATGCCCAGTCAAGTTTACCGACCATTACGGCCCAAAACATATCAGAGGCCGAGAGACCTTGGTTCAAACAAGGAAGATCGTCAATCGCACGCCAAATGTAAACGTGATGGGCTACGGTGCTGGCGGGCTGGGAATCGACAAGGAGAAAACCGTGACTGGGGGAAGTCGTTGGAACTTTGAGGGTCATATTTCCTCGACGAAAGGATCGATCTGGTACAACACCTTGCAGTGGGAACTGAAGGAGAACACATTCGAGTACCAGCCAACGCACAACAACCTTATCCACACAGCCTTTGTGCTCGAGCACAATGCGACGCGGTTCTATATGACAGTTGAGATCAGCGGAAAACTCGCCAAGCTCTCAGACAAGTTTAGGAAGAAGTTGAAGTTTGGGGACAGGGAGAAGGAGATAGTTACCAAAATTGAGTGGGCAAGCGGATATTCGTGCCCTCTCCGACTGGATCGAATGGCTCGCGAGCTACATCTGCAGATGGAGTATGAAAACATGGCGCGGATTCCAATGGAAATGCCTGATGCTTTGCCAGCACACTATCGACCCGTGGGCATCACGCCTTCAAGACCCCCGGTGCATCATCAGGAACGGCCCAGTGTCGAGACAGTGCAACCAGCTGGGAGAATAGAGGAGATGTCTTCGGGAACCAGCGACGCGAATGTGCAACTACCACACCCGCCGGAGCGTCCCCTTCCACTTCCAGCCAACGATTCACTCAACAGCTTGCGTCTAGCATCCGGACTCGTTCCTCCGCCAACAGCCCCCGAGCAAGCCAGTCCGGTAGATCAAATCTCAGAAACATCGGGTTCTACTACTTGTGTGAACTTGTCCGAGGATGCCGACGAGGATGAGCAGAGCAGCAGTGGGAACAGCTCGAGTACGGAGAAAACGGCTGTAGAAGAAACAAAGGAGGGGGTAATACGAGAAGACAACCCGGTGGACAAGGGTAATCCGGTCTCGAGATGGCTGAGAGGTATCATGTTGGTGTGGTTGGCCATGTTGGCTCGTGCGATTGGTGCCTCAGTGGTGGAAGCAAAGCCGGATCCGAGGGTGAAGATGATTGATATTGGAAGGAGCGAGAGAAGGAAAGGACCAAAAGATATATTACGTTCAACGACGCCTAAAAAAGTAACAGCAACAGGAACTTGAGGAAAGAGGGACTGGCGACGGCGACACTTAACCCATCCTCAAGCCCCACCTGCGAGCCGTCAGTCACAGACGACGACAGCAAACGGAGGGATGAGGATGAGGATGCCAAAGAGCTGGGAAGATGTATAACATCGAGCTTGCTGAAGGTAAATAGCTAGTGTATAACATGGGGGGGCGAAGTGTACAGTTGATGATTTAATGCTAGTGCCCGTTGCTATTGTCAAGTTTGTCGGTGTGTTCCAGCAGAAGTCTTCCAGGTGACGTTGACAGAGGCCAGTGCGCTAGAGCCAAGGGCCATAGTGCACTAACAGAAGCCCACCGAATCTTCAATCTGCCGCGTTAGGTAGCATCGAAGCCCAAATTGAACCCCATATCCAATCTGACTGGAATATCAAGACTTGTACATGACCTTATACATGACCTTATACATTAAGCCGGCCTACGAGGCTCCACGACAGGACGTGCCCTAGACTTGACAACGGCGAAATAAGTCAAACTAAAAGCAGGACACATTCGGCTCCTAGCAACCATCTTAGCAACCACTCGGACGTGGACATTCTCAACATCACACCTGTCCTTTCTGGTGCCTTCTCATCCAACATCTCAGAATCACGGCAAGATATCATCAGCCAGCAGGAACCATCATCCCCGAGATAAAAAATGGCAGATCTCTTATACGATCTTCTCTTGCCACCGGGATCGTCGTCATCCCCAACGACAACCCCTGACGTGGGCTCACTCGAGTACCTCACAACGCTGGCATCCCAACCATTATCATCCCTCGAAAAAAGTGAACCCCAATCCCTCGCCCACTCATCTCACGCTCTCCTCCTCTCACTCCAGTCCCTTTCCAAGAAGTCCCACAAGCAAATCATTGAATCGGCAACCCACCACTCGTCACTCCGCAGCACATTACCCGCCCTAGCAGCAAGCACAGCCGAGCTGCGAAATGCCCTCCCAAAGCTGGACAATGAGGCTGTGCGATTCGCAACCACCTACAACAGAGACAGCGACAACGATGTTCTCGCCCGTCGGAAAAAGGCATTGCTTCTTTCGCGCAACGTCGAGCGGCTCGTCGACGTCCTCGAGCTACCGCCTTTGCTCTCTTCGTCCATCTCAACCGCTCCCGTCAACTACTCCTCAGCACTGGACTTGAACGGTCACATTCGTCGATTGCACTCGCTCTATCCCAAGTCACCCCTGGTAACATCCATCTCTGCCGAGGCCGACGATGCCATGCGCAATATGGCCGCGAATCTCATCCTCTCTCTCAGAGCTCCCGGTCTCAAGCTCCCTGCTGCCCTTCGAACCATCAGCTGGCTTCGTCGAGTTCTGCCAGACTTGGGAGCTGTCGCCATTGCTTCAACGGCCGGCATCACAGGCACTGGCAAAAGCACCGATGCTCAAGAGCGGGTGTTGGGAGCAGTCTTGCTCGTCTGCCGGCTAGCAACCCTCATGACGATGCTTGAGGCCCTTGAGCCGTTACGGGAACTCGCCGATCAGGAAAAGGCCCGACAGAAAGCCATCGGCAGCGGAAACGCCTGGTCTGGCGGGCAGCAGACGGAAAGATACCTCAAGAGATACATTGAGATCTTCCGCGAGCAGAGCTTTGCTATTGTGAACATGTTTCTCAAGCTATTCCCTACCACTACGACGGTGGCGACGGATGGGCCAGCAACGGCAGCTGGAAGTGAAGATCCCTTGGAGCCAATCCCACCTGCGTTGGCTACTTTCCCCCTTTACCTGGTGGATATGTTGTTGGAGACGCTACGGGTATATCTACCTACTGTTAAGGACCAGGCGGCAAGGGACAGTCTTCTCACGCAGGTGCTGTACTGTGCGGGCAGTTTGGAAAGATTGGGAGGTGATTTTGGGCTATTTTTGGCGAGCTTGGATGTGGGGCCGGAGGCGGAGAAGGAGTGGGTTGAGGTTGTCAAGAGGCATAAGGCTTTGGCTGGGAGGCTAGAGTCTATTGTTGGGGAGCAGAAGAAGGGGTAATTAATCGGAAGACTGGCACGGTTACACCATGCTCTAGAAGCAGGCGATCTCAAGGTCTATCGCATTAATAATACCATATATCCATTCCAGTTGTCATCTTCCTTATTTTGATCAAGTTATGCTCGCTGATTTCACCCAACAAGCTATGGGAGATCAATACCCTCCTCCTCAGCCCTCCGCTGAATGTACTTCTTAACCTGTCAAAACTATTAGCCACATGTCCGCCACAACATTTAACGGGACCAGGCAAGGAAAAAAAACTTACATCAATCCCAGGCGCCACCTCCAAAGGCAAGAAACCATCATTATCCTTCTTGTCTGTCTCAGCCCCAGCTTGGAGTAACATCACAGCCGCGTCACCTATCATCATTTTTATTAGCCTTGACCCCGGTCACTGAAAAAGAAAAAAAAGGGGTGGGGGAGAACATACCATGTCCTTCCGCAATAGCATGATGAAGTGCCGTTTGCCCGGACGAATCGCTCGCGTTCAGCGGGCTTTTGTGCTTCAGGAACAGATTGATCAGGGGGACCGAACCGACGGCGGCGGCACGGTGGAGGGGTAACTGGCCTCGCTTGTCGCGGACGCGGACCGAGGCGGGGGGCTTGTGCTCTTCGAGGAGCTTGCGGGCGAGGTCGAGGTTGGATTTGGAGGCTATGAAGTGGAGGACTGTCTGGAGAGAAAAAGGTTAGGTGATGGAAAGGGGGGAAGGGGAAGGGTGGAGAGGTACTTGGCCGTTGTTATCTGGAGGTGTTGTTAGCAACTATGAAGATGGATAAATTGGGGGAGGGGGTGAGGGGGGCAAGGAAATGAAGTAAAAGAACGCACTGGTCTCATTGATATCGGCATCTCTGGCGAGGAGGAGATCGACGACTTTGTCAGAGTCCTTGACGCTTGCTGCGATCATGAGAGGGGTCCAGCCCATGTCATCCTAGACGTGATGTTAGAGCTTGGCTGTTTCACATGCTAGATAGATTGAAAAGCTTTGGCATACTTTGACATCGACATCGAAACCCTTCTGTTGGACCAGGAGGTTGACGATCTCATGGTGATTGTAAGAGGCCGCCCAGTGGATGGGAAGACGACCGTCATCGTCTTTCAGCTTGGCGAGTTTAGGATTGGCCTGGCGACGAAGGTTAGATGATTTGTGCATACCATCAACATGAGCCACAGATAGGTAACTTACATTCAGCATAGACTCTACGACGGTCACTGTGTAGGGAGAGTTAGTGTCAGGTCGCCGGTTGACATATCATTTGTTGGCTTCACTTGCCTTTGCCGTCACGAGCAGCTGCGTGGATGGCAAACTTGTCCTGGTCGTCCATTGTGTCACTGATTTTCTGATACTTTCAGGTATGTATTTGAAGTTGAAGAATGAGACCTGGATTCTCAGCTCAAGTTCCGCCAAGTTATTCCAGGTAGATTGCTCAAGGCGGCGTCATGTAAGTGATGCCTTCCACATCAGATCACCCCGCCATGGCACTGTCTGGGAGGCACTGTGTGGGGCTTTGGTAACCACCCCTGCAGCTCCAGGGTGGCTCGAGCTTCAGCCACGGCCTGGAAATTTTGGGGATGCCAACCGCGCATTGGAGAGGCGGAGCCACTGCTATCATTCACCATCGACGCGACTAAGGACTGCTAAACCACGAGCGATCCACGAGACAGCGACTTAAAACCGACGTTTCCATCCACCACCGAACCAATCGAAACCGTGATACGACTTCAATTCTACAATCATGGCAGCTGAGGTTGCCAACGGCGCCGGCCTTGACGCGGAAGTATCCCATCTCGAGTCCTTACTCCTAGCCAACGCTCGCAAAACCAAATCCATCTACGTCAACACATCCACAGACTCAGGAAGGAAACGACTAAAGCTTGATCCCGGCCTTGTATCAGAAGATCCCGACATCACAAAAACATCCCTCTCGCTCCGCCTCCACGCCGAGTATGAAGACGTTCAGACCCTCCCCGAAGTGATCGCGAAGAAGCTCCCAGCAGCCGGCCCTCGCAAGAAGAAGCCAAAAGCCCCCGAAGAAGCGCCATCGAAGTCAGAGGAACACGCGCGCAAACTGATAGAAGGAATACCAGCGAGCAAAACCCCAGGTCCCAACTCCAATGCCCTCGTCCTCTCCAGAAGACCAGGCGGCGCTGGCACTGCCAACGCTGGCGCAAAACCGAGCGCGAACCGCAACGAGCCACAAAACATGAGCCTCACCCGCCGACAAGACAACCTCCTAGCACAACCCCGGCCAGACTGGCACCCACCCTGGAAGCTCCAGCGCGTCATCAGCGGCCATCTCGGCTGGGTGCGAGCTCTCGCCGTAGAGCCAAACAACAAGTGGTTCGCCTCGGGCGCCGGCGACCGCACCATCAAAATCTGGGACCTGGCATCTGGCCAGCTCAAGCTCACCCTCACCGGCCACATCTCCACAGTCCGCGGCCTCGCAGTCTCCCCACGACACCCCTACATGTTCTCCTGCGGCGAGGACAAGATGGTCAAGTGCTGGGATCTGGAAACAAACAAGGTCATCCGCCACTACCACGGCCATCTGTCAGGTGTTTACACCCTCAAGCTCCACCCCACCCTCGACGTCCTTGTCACCGGCGGCCGCGACGGCGTAGCCCGAGTATGGGACATGCGCACCCGAAGCAATGTCCACGTCCTTTCCGGCCACACCGGCACCGTCGCCGACCTCGTCTGTCAGGAAGCCGACCCCCAAGTCATCACCGGCAGTTTGGACTCCACCGTCCGGATGTGGGATCTCGCCGCCGGCAAGACCATGGGCGTGCTGACCCACCACAAAAAGGGCGTCCGCGCCTTGGCCACCCACCCGACAGAGTTCACGTTCGCGACGGGCAGCACGGGGAGCATCAAGCAGTGGAAGTGCCCCGAAGGAGCCTTCATGCAGAACTTTGAGGGGCACAATGCGATCATCAACACGTTGTCGGTGAACGATCAGAACGTGCTGTTTTCCGGGGGAGATAACGGGTCGATGAGCTTTTGGGATTGGAAGAGCGGGCATCGGTTCCAGGCGCTGGACACGACGGCCCAGCCGGGGAGTTTGGATGCCGAGTCCGGGGTGATGAGCTCGATCTTTGATCACTCGGGCGCGAGGTTGATTTGTGGTGAGGCTGATAAGACTAGTGAGTTTCTTCTTGCCAAAGTATATTATTGCTTGGTGCTGTGCTAACTGGTTGCGATCAGTCAAAATCTGGAAGGAAGATCTGGATGCTACGCCTGAGACTCACCCGCTGGAGTGGAAGCCTACGTTGGCGAGTAGGAAGTTCTAGATTCGGATGGCTGGTATGGCGGAGACCATGGGCATTAGAAAGTTTACTGTTTTCATAATGAGCATGTCGCATTGCGTAGGGACGCCGCCGGGAAGAACAGAAAGGGGGTTAAAAGTAGAAGGATAGGTGTCCGACCGATGTTGAATGTTCTTGCGGGGCTGGCCAAGGTCTACGTTGTTGACATGAAATGCCTGGAAATATCAAGACAGCGAGCTTTACTTGCAGTCTGGACGGTTTAAGAGCGGTCATACACCAGCAAAGCCTAACTGCCCTTACGTCTTCAGGCACTTCACAGCGCAATCCCTGACCGGCCCCGCAAGAACATTCAACAGCGGTCGGACAAGCACTACCTAAATTACGACAATAGTCAATATCCTTCTACGGAATAAACCCCCTCCCTTTCATCACCGTCATGCATTGCAGATCCATAAATCTTCGTTGAACCCCCCTCTCAATCTCATCTACCCCAGCCACTACTTAATGGTCCTCTCCACCAAATCCCTATACATGGCCTTCACATCCTCCACATCCGCCCTCAGCTCCTCCACCTCCTCGCTCTTCTCGCCCAGCAGCTCCAGCGTGGTCTCATACCGCTCCTTCACTTCCCTCACTTCCCCCTCCAGCACCTCCACCTTCTTCACCGCGGCACTATTCTCCTCCACCTTCTTCATCATGGCCACAATCTCCGCCCTCGCCTCATCCCTCTGCTTGGAAATCCGCGCCAGCTCCTCCTTCGCTGCCACCTTTTCAGATTCTAACCTCCTGATCGCCGCACTCATTCTTTCCACTAGCTGTACCGACGGTCCGGCGGCCACCGTAGAGACAGAGACCATGTCCTGCAGTATGTTCTTGTCGTTGTCCCGACCACCACTACCGCTGAAGGCATCCTCGCCTTGTTGAATCTCACGGTGGCTGTTGAGGATAGACGGCGGTGCCGCCTCGGACGTAGGACTAAAGATAGACGTAGGACTGAAGATTCCGCTGTTGCTTGTCGGGTGGGAGGGGAGGGTTGGGCGAACAGGGGGTTGTGCCGAGGGTCTGCGACTAAAAGACCCGCCGGGGACAGGCATGGCAATCCTAGAGTTGGCATCGCCTGCTTCGCTGTTGCTTGACTGGGCGCCGGAGATCTTCCTGGCTTTGTTGGTGAGGGTTTGGATGCCCAAGAAATCGGTGCTAAAGGTTCGTTGGGGGATGGCGGAGAGCTGAGGGGAGGCTGGGCGGCTGTCTGGTTTGAGAAAGGGGGTGCCAGGGAGGTCCTCGAGCCAGGAGCGAGGACGCTCGACGATGGGCTGGTGGAAGCTAGTTTGGAGTCTTTCTTTCTCAGCTTCAAAGGCTTGCTTTTGTTTTTCGAGCTCGGACTTGGCTTCGGAGAGAGCGGCCTCGGCCTCTTGGGCGCGTTTGGCAAGGGCGTCAAGCTGGATTTGGTAGGATTTGACGTCTTGTTGGATGGTGGGTATTTTGTTCTTGGTTTCTTCCAGCTCCTCTTCATGACGCTTTGCGCGGACGGCCTGACACTTTGTTAACATTTTCAGCTATTCATGGTGCAAGATCAAGAAGACTTACCGCCTCGCGAGCTTTCCGCCTCATGTCTGATTCTCTTTGAAGAGCCTCGTCCCTTTCCTTTTCCAGTCCAGCAATGCGAGCCAGCAGGTTCGTCTCAATGCCCTGCCAGTTTTCACTCGCGATCGAGTACTGTGTTTGTAACTGTTCAATCTGTCTTAATAACTTGGCTTGCGAGTCTCCAGCGACACCTGACGATGTCTCCTCCACTCGCATTCTCATAGCCTCAAGCTTCCCTTCCATCATCTGCACTTCAGCCTTCAGCTCCAGTTCTTGCACGCGTGCCCGCTCATTGGCCCTTTCCACTTGCTCCCGGAGGTCGTTTGCCTGTACTTTGGCCCGATCTGCTACAAGAGTCTTCTCCACCTTGAGAGCAGCAACATCCTCTTCCAGGTCATCAATGCGTCGTTTATCCTGTTCCCTTGGCCGTTCGTTTGCCTTGGTTGAGAGTTCCTCTGCTTGTTCTTTGGCTTTCTGTAGTTGACTTTTAAGATCTGCAATGGTGGCATCTTTGGACCGTATCTCAGGTCGCAAGCTACTAAGCTCCTTCTGAGCTTGATCATACTGCTTCTGTAGAACGGCCTGTGACCTTTCCAACTCATCCACCCGACGAGCCCGCACGCGTAAATTATCCAGTTCCTTGTCAGACTTGTCTTTGGCTATTTTGAGGGTATTGATCTCCTTTTCACCCTCGCTAACCTTGAACTGAAGCTTTTTCATAATAGTGCGATGTTTTTGCTCAGTACTAGCAAGCTTCTTGCCCTCTTCCATGAGTTGTGCTATTTGTTGGTCCTTTTCCGCAAGTTTCTTCTCAAGGCTCCCTGCTGGTGCAGCAAGGGCGGCCTTTCTAGCCGAGTCTGTAGCCTCTCTCGCCAAAAACTGCAGCTTGGCTTCAAGAGCATCGATGCGCTCTATGTAACCGTGGATCTCCTCTTGCTGCTGAGTCTGAGATTCGTCCCGGGCATTGTCGCCGTCCTTCTCAGTTCCTTGGACTCCAGCTGTTGTTTGTTCAGGCTTGCTGACAATCTGCTCATCTGTTTCAGGGGTAGGAGTGGGTGTTTCCAAGTTTGGCGTGCTCGGGAGAGGAACGTCTGCTGACGGTTGTGTATCTGCGGATACCCTTGCGCCATTTGCATCATCTGTCGTCCCTTGGTCCGTGGCTGCTCCGTTCTTCAAGTCTTCTTTGGCGTCTGCTTCCTTCGTAGCGTTATCTTGAGACGATCTGACAACATCCTGAGAACCCCGCGGGGAAGGGGTTGCTCTTGGCGCATCCTTCAATGCTGGACTCGCCGGGCCTATACTGTCGATCGAGGTTCGGCTTGCTGCGTCTAAACTCTGGCGTGGGCTTCCTTGCGCAGAAAGGGACTTCTGACCGGCTGTTTTCGCAGCTATGGCTCGCGCAAGCCTCTCCTGCAGCCGGTCATTCGCGCGGGTGCTCGAGGAGGTTCTGGAGGGACCTGAAAGCGATTGATACCGTCAGAAACCAACAGCCTGCTGGAAAGAGCTTTTAAATAGCAAGCATACCTGGTGATTGCTTTACTGGCGAAGCGGGAGGGGCGGGTTTAGCCTCCTTCGCTTGCGCCGAGCCATCATTGTCCTCGCTGAGTATGTTATCCAGGCGAGCTTCAACGCCAGCTACCGCTTGGGTCAGAAACGACCCCCATCGCGCAGCCATTGCTTAGACAAGAAACAAAAATATGGCAGCACTCGCTATGACGTTTCCATCAAAAGGCGGGGAGCAATGGTACAAGTGCGCTGGTCGTCGTTACATTCGATCCATCACAAGGTATCGAGGAAGGCTCGCGATGTTCTGGTGTCTGCTTCACTCGCAGCTCGTCGCTTTACGTCCAGGTATACCGAGAAGCCAGAATTCGGTCGTGACGCATGTCGGCACCGTAAAATCGATTACTGTTGCGAACAAGGTGGTCTCCTATTCTTCGTTAACAGGAGTGCTTGGTCCTTGGCGGAAGGCCACACCAAACTTCCAAAGTGTCCAAGTCTCCAACGGATTCGTAATTGTTAGGCAACTGTCAGCGAGGAGGTCCCTGACTCCAGGTCCAATTGGACGCATTACAGCTCTCGGCTCAGCCCTTCAGGTGGGGCCGATCTGCTGAGCATTGACGCACAGGCCATCCAAGTCGGCGCGGGCAATGGTGTTGAGATCAACTGTGCCATGATATCAAATGCTGACGGTGACTCCGACCCAGGATCATTTACGGTCCCGTCTAAAGACTATATATTATCTACCTAACCCACTACATAGCAGTTATACTCTCAAGTATGTTCAACGGTAGCTTCAATACACAGACTGACGACGTAAATGCTGCTGAGAGTGTATAGCATTACATCATCAGTCAGGACCTGCTGGTATTGTATTACATTACAATGCCATACATTCATAATCCAAGAATCAGATGGCGGAGCCGGGGCACCTGAACCTCTTATCGTTATCGTTGCTTCCAAGTTTCCCAATGAATCATCTTGCTTACTACAGAGAGGCGCCGAGGCCAACTGTACCAGCGCCAACACCAACATTGTGTTCGTAATTTCTCCATAAACTTTGAAGCTGTTCCCAGTTCAAACCTGCTGTTCTGTTTTGATCCTGAATCAGCTGCTTCCGGCATCCTCGCTCTACCATCCACCCTCGTTCCGGTTGACCCGGTATTTATCGGCTGGCGGCACGCACAAGAATTCCATCTTTACGCAGTACCTCATAAGATACGGGCCTTGATCTGACATCAACTGTTGTTGCACCAGCACACACTCAAACGCGCTTGATCTTTACGTGCGTTGTGCAGTGAACCAGAAGACCAACAAAAGGCCCAGCACAGCGGAACCGAGACGGATAACCAGCGCAGCCCGTCTCTTGGCGCGCATTGTGATCGAAGCTCAAACACCGGATTTTGACCACTTTTGTTATCCTCTTTTATCTCGTACCATTGTTATGAGAGGGTGTGTCGTTTGAGCGTATTGCACAATGGCATTGGCTTCAGCATTCCAAATACCTTACCGGGAGGCGCGAACTGGGTTCTGGGGGGAACAAACGTCGACGTTGAACTGGTGTGAAGAGGTAAACATACCCCTATTGTGTACCACTCGTAGCTAGTGAGAAAACCTTGACTAATCAGAACTTTTAGGACTACAACATCAGCTACTACTGCGCCGAAGTTGTCAACACACTTACGAATTTGGTTTTTATGTATCTTGGGTTCAAGGGGCTTCACAATGTCATCAAGTATGCTCATTCCAAGGTGTTCATCCTCGTGTTCCTCGGCTACATTGTCGTAGGCCTTGGATCTATGGCTTTTCATACTACTCTGAAGTGTGAGTTCTTTTCTGAGCAATGTCATACCTGTCATCTGCTAACAAGAGTTACAGATGAGATGCAACTCGCGGATGAACTTCCCATGATCTACACCATCTGCATCATGGCATACATCGCGTTTGGCACCAACAAGTCCCCAGTTGTGAAAGGACTTCTTGCAGTATTCCTACTTGGACTTGCCATATTTATCACGGTGAGTGACAGAGGAACTTCCCTCATGGGAATTGAGTGACTGAATTGGCCAGGTGTATTATCTTTATGCAAAGAACCCAGTCTTTCACCAGGCGGCATATGGTTTACTGACGGCATCGACAATCTTCCGTGGATTTTATGTCTTAGAAGGGTGCGTAAAATGAGGAGAGTATGATTACCTGGGGTCTGGAGCACTAAATGTTGGACAGTGTATTGAGACCAGCGCTCAAAAAAAGGAACCCTGCCACCTGTGACCAGCATATGAAGGAAATGTGGAAACTGGCTCTGACAGGTATGTCTACCCGACCATCCAATATGGTTGGACAACAAGAAACTGACTTCGGAACTACAAGGCATCTTCATGTTTCTCGGTGGGTTTCTGATCTGGAACATCGACAACGTTTTCTGCCACCACATTACACAAACAAAACAAAAAGTTCTTCTGCCATGGGCTATCATCTTTGAAGGCCATGGCTGGTGGCATATTTTGACTGGCCTCGGTATGTTCCTGCTACGCCCCTCCTGCTGCCATGATGTGATACTAACGTCGTGCATAGGCGGTGCGTGATACCTCTCGGAATCTAACTATGTCCCACTCTGCTTTCTTTGTGTACAAGGCTGACTCTGTTTCACAGCATACCATATGATTCTCTGGAGATTGTGGTCAAACAGCTGCCTGGAAGGGAAAGAGGACGAGTTTATGCTGGACTGGAAACCATTGCATACGATCCCGCAAGTGGTCCCACGTACCAAGAGTACAGCTCATCTAAAGACCCAGTGAGACGGTCTCGTCCTACCTCGGTGAAGATCACTATCCGGGATAGTTCTTAATGGTGAGGAGGGCCTTGTATCATGACTGTGTCGACAGTTCACATCCACTTCGTGGCAAGGCAACGGCTTAGTAACGATGCACTCTGTCAATTACGGGAAAAGCGGCTTCGAAGACAAGACTCAAGGAGGACAAGCATGGCAGTGGTTGAGCAGGGCCAAGAGGTGAGCACACCAAGGTACTCCGGGATACCGGCAGAGCCTCATGTATGGAACGTGGGATTGGGTTAGATTTGTCATTTGTGACAGGGATCACAGCCCAGTTTTGACATGTTAGATATTGTCTGTTCCCCCTTTGGCTCCTCTCTGCCATGTGCGTGTTGAGTGTATTGGCACTGTATTGAATTACACACCAATTACGTTACGGATACGCACTCCTGCCGGTGAGCCTAACAATGAAACCTAAATTTCCATTTGCAATGGTTGCCAGTGGAGGCTCACAACGACGCTGAGCCCAAGAAAGTCACATCGACACCGACTACAATTCCATTTGCGCCTACAAATCGCTTGACTGTGGCGATTTCACAACCGCCTACTGCCTGAACAATAAGCATCGCCCTTGCTTTCCTAGGTACCCCATATTATTGGTAGTCCAGTCAGCCCCATACAGACCGCCCAAGATGTCGATATCAAATGAAGCGCTGCAAAAGGCAAGTCACCTCTCACAGACAAGATGACTGTTACTCATACCGCCAGTCGGGCATCAACGCTTAATCATGATTCAATACGGCGGCATGGAATTCTAACAATGTACCTCTCAATCACAGCTCATCAGAGAGATCGAGTCGCAGGCGATCGCTGCGCAACAGCAAATCGGCCTGGTCCGCACTCAGATGGCATCCAAGCAGCGAGAGATGCGGCTAGCCCAGCTTACGCGCAGTGAGATCTCTTCGTTGCCACCCGACACGGCTGTCTATGAGGGTGTTGGAAAGATGTATGGCCGTCCTCTCTCGATCCTTATTCATAAACCCCTGACTAACCAACCTCGTCTCTCCACTATTAGGTTCGTTGGGCTTCCCGTGCCCACGTTGCAGGAGAAACTGAGCTCTCAGGTCAAGGAGAACGAGATGGAGTTGGAGGCTCTGTCCAAAAGGCTGCACTACCTTGAGACGACGGACAAGAATAGCCGCGAGCATATTGAGAAGATGCTCAAGGGACAAGCTTAAGTTCATAAGGTCTCTACCTCGAGCCTTGATCAAGTTCTTGAGGTTCACAAAGCACTTGGTTCGCATTTCTTCGGTGCCAATTGTCCCGGAACTATGAAACGGGAACAGTTGATGGAAAATGCGGTGTTGTCTGCGGCGCAGTGCGTCATGGAACCCAGTTGTCTTATCAACCACTCACATTATCAACAATATACCCGATGGTACCATACGGATGTTTGGCAAGATGGAAATTCTGTCTCTGATCATTTTCCATATTCCAAATTCTGCCACAATAAGGTATTCTCTCGTTGCCTGCAGATTGTCACTGCAGATATGTGCTGGACCTGCTGTATCTTCACCTACCTCCTCTGGCTTACTGCATGCTCGGCGGCCAAGGATCCTCCAAGACAACAATTCAGGTGCCTGGGCGGCGGGGTCCAGCACTTTTCCATCGGCTCCACTGAGGTACAGGCTGTCTCGAATGCCGCTGGGAAAGACACGACAGGTTTCAGGCGCCCGTTTGCTGCATTCAAAGTGAAGCAATGCAGTAGCATTCTTAAGCCACCGGATGGAAATAGCCAAGAGACACTCACGACCACAGAGACTAAAATCAACCAACGGGCACGGCATCGTGACCCGACGCACGCCGGCGGTTCTGAAGATGGCGAGCAGATGATCAAGGCCAACCACGGGACAGCTGCTTCGTCAACCCTTGCTTGCCAAGAGCCTCTGCCAAGCCGCGACGATGCCCCTCACCTAGCCCTACGCACCGTTTGCTTCACGACTTGCTGCCTCTTCATGCCAGCTTCCGAACCGCGGAAAGAACATACCTCAACGTCGAGAAGATATCCAGACACAATGTTCGGGTTTCCCGCAGCCTCGTAATCACTGTGCCAGACGTCTGAAGCGGTTCTCTATTTTCTACTCTGTCTCGTCGGTCACCCGCAACACAAGCCACGAGGCTCAGCATCCCGCTTCCCCGTTCGTTTCACTTCCATGCCACTTGTTATGCCCCTCAGCTGCCGTTGGTGCCCCTCCATCCACTCATATGAAGACGTTTCGCCCATCAGAGTGGGAAGAGCGGGGGTCCCATCTCTGCGCTACATACAATCCAACCAACTCACCCTACCAGCCTCCTCTCACGCAGCACAACGAAGAACGAAGGACATGGAACCTAAGCAAATATTATCCTCTCACAGTTCACTCTCAGCCCCCAAGGCAGGAGATACTACCAGGCTCCATCTCCCGTTTTCATGCCGTTCATGTCTGGATTTTTAGAGCAGAGGTGGGAGGACGGTTTTCCCCCACCAAGATGAGCAAGTCGCTCATGGGCCAACCACACGGCGACCACACCGTGGGAAAAGACAGTTCTTACCCGCCCTCCATTAGGAGAACACGATACCTCGTCCCCGAGGGGCCACAAGTGTGGCACACATCCTGCGCCAGTCCCTATCACGCGTTGGTTCCGAGTACCTGTCGCCATTCATCCAGCGATGGGGCATGGCTACTTCTCCCGCACTGTACAGCTAGTGGTGTACAACCTGGCAGCCCGAGGGTACATGAGCAAAAGAGACCAAGAGAGTGCAGAGGGCGGCAGCCAGGAGGGAGCTGAGATGCTGACAGACGGGGAGGTACTTCGCGCAGTCCCAGTGCTACAGCCATATGCATAGGTACTTGACTAGCCTTTCCAGATCCCTGGCCCTCCCTGAGCGCCCCAAATGTTTCTCTGCCCCCCTTTCCCCCCTACCACCCTCCTCCACCCTGATTTGCTCCTAATGCATCTCAGTCCTCTCGCTGCTTGACCGCCGCCAAATAATAAATGGTGGGTCACACCCCGCTTTTGTTGGCAGCTTACAATTCCTCCTGACCCCTCCGTGCCACGCCGGCCGTCTTTCCTCACCTTCTTCACTCTCGATTTTCTCTCCGAAAGTGTGTTTTCTTCTTTCTAATCTTGAGAGAAGACATCGCCAAGTGGAGGCCTAGGGATATTTTGCTCCCAACACTTGAGCATATACATTCTTCTCTCTTGAGACTAGGAATAACAATGTAAGACGGCTTATCCTGGCTATCTTTCTGTCTGTTCAGCCTTGACTCACCTTGTACTCATAGCACACACATACCTACCGATAGGGACCTACGACCGTCATCATGCCTCGGTCTTCTTACATGTCCAGTGACGACGAGTCCATCGACATCACTTACCGGCGCTTTGCTGCTTCACGCGATCGGTCCAGAGGGCCCCCAGGTCCTCCCCCTCCACCTCCTGGCGGACCTCCTCATTACATCCAGACCGTAGTCCGCGATGCCCGGGATACCCGCCCCACGGGTTACTTCCAAGGCCCTCCCTCGTTCCTCAACCCAACCGAGCAGCGAGAAATGACCATGGTTCGCGCCCGCTCCAGAGAGCGCCGCTCCCCTCCTATCGTCGCCGGCCCTCCCCAGCCCCCTCCCCCTCCGGCCGTGGTGATCAACCAGAACAGAATCAACCAAGGCCAAGGCCGTCCCCGCCGTGATTCTGGCTCTTCGTCGGACGAGTCCTCCCATGTTTCGTCTCGGCACTACCACTCCCACTCTCGCCACCGCTCGCATTCCCGCGTAGGCCATTCCCGCTCATCTTCCACTCACTCCCACCTCGAAGACGCCCGCGAAAGATGGGAACTCGAGCGGGCCCGTGAGCAGCTCCGCACCATGCAGCTCACCAACGAGCGCCGCGAGCAGGAACGCCAGGCTGACCGCTACAACGACGAGAAGTTCGGCCGCGCCCAGGCCAACTTTGAACTGGAGCGCTACCGCCGCGACGATGACGCTCGTCGCCAGCAGGAGATCGCCGAGGAAAAGGCCAACCGCAACAAGTCCGAGTGGGAGCTGGAGCAGTATCGCCGCGAAAAGGAGGCGAGACGGCAGCAGGAAATTCTTGAAGAAAAGGCCAACCGCAACAAGTCCGAGTGGGAGCTGGAGCACTACCGCCGCGAGAAGGACGCCAAGCGCCAGCAGGAGCGCATGGAGGAGATGTCCTCTCGGGACAAGGCCAACTGGGAGCTGGAGCACTACCGCCGTGACAAGGAGACAAAAGCCAGCCAGGAGCAACTCGAGAACCGCCTCAAGCTCCAGAGAATCAGAGACAAGGAAGAGGCCGAAGCTACCAGGCAGAGGTTTGAGCTCGAAAAGTTCCTCAAGGAGGAGGAGGAGAGGCAGATTAGAGAAAAATACACCGACGAGTACGAGCTTGACAGGCTCCGGCATGAGATCAGCCGCATCAAGCGCCGCGAAGAGGAGATGAAGCGGGAGAAGCACGAGGAGGAAGAGCGTGAGCTGAGGGATGCCAAGGCCGAGCTTGACCGCATAAAGAAGAAGGAAGAAGAAACCAAGAGGGAGAAGGCAAAGGAGGAAGAGCAGGAGTACAAGATGGGCAAGGCCGAGTTGGATAGACTCAAGAAGCAGAAAGAACAAGAAGAGCGCGACAAGCACTATAGGGAAGACGCCGAATTTCGCGCGGCCAAGGCAGAACTTGATAAGATCAAGGCTGAGAAGGCCCGCAAGGAGGAAGAAGAGCGGATCGCCAGGGAGATTGAGCTGAAGAAGCTGGCCGAGGAGAAGAAGGCGGCCGAGGAGAAGGCGAGGAGGGAGAAGGAGGAGGAGGAGGCTATTGCCAGGTGGAAGGCCAAGGAGGCCGAGAGGATCGCAAAGGAAAAGGCCGAAGAAGAGGCCAGGGAGAAGGAGTTCCAGCGCCGGCTCCAGGAGCAGCTCATCCACTCTGGCCTCGACGAGAAGGCCATCGAGGCCATCTTGAAGAAGGAGAAGATCAAGAAGGAAAAGGAGAAGAAGGACAGGGAGGAGAGATACGAGAGGGACGAAAGGGACCAGCAGCTGGCCAGACCGACGTACACCAGAATGGCGCTGAGGCACTTGGATATTGAGACGTTGGCTCACTTCAAGATTGAGTGGGAGTGGGATGCGGTACGTTTTACCTTTTTTCCCTTACAGTTCCCCTCTGAAAAGATGATTTGCTAATCATGATGTCATATTTACAGGAGCCCGGTTACATCCTCATCAAGCGCTGGGTGCCCGAGTGGGAGCAGCAGATGCTCTGGGAGCACACCAAGAAGATCCGCATCGTCGAGAAGAGGAAGGAGGAGAAGGTCGTCCTCAAGATCAAGGACCGCCATGAGGAGGATGACAAGTATGAGTTTGTGCGCCGCCGCCGCCGCTCCAAGTCCCCCAGTCTGCTCATGTACCTGGCCGGTGGCCGGCCTGCGTAAAAACTTCTTTCGCGGCTCTGTTTCTTTTTTCTCAGCTTCTCGCAAGTTTTGCCTGTCGCGATGAATACCCCCATCTTTTCTTCTCACTCCCTACTTTTTGTGTGCACATGGTTACGTTATTCTTAGGGGGGTAGAGGAGAAACTCTAGGGTTGGTGGTGATAAAGTGTGTGTGTGTGTGTGAGTGAGAGAGAGTGTGTGAGAGAGAGTGCGTGTGGATACGACGACATATTGGTAGGAAAAGAGAAGAGAGAGAAATGATGACGGGATGAAGATATGAATGATTTGCTTTTTTGTTTTGTTTTGTTTACGTCTTTTCGAAAGAGTTGAGATAGTTTTGTTTATTTTTTCCCACGTAAATACCAACAAACCCGTTTAAAAACTCGAATGCCACACATAGAAATCATGATTGCCACACTTCACTCCTTTCGATTTGTTTTTTTTAACCTATCATACAGACCAGACCACCCTCAGCCCGCTTTCCCTCCTAAGTAGAGTACGCCCAACCCCCCTTTTTTCTATGGTACAATAACAAAGCATTCAGACCTCCAGTTTGGTATATCCCCATTCATCCGTCTATGGCATGAGCGTAGAGGGCAACATATATACAAATAACATAACACATAAAACACACCATCCCCCTCATTTCTTTTCTCAAACTTTCCCCTAATCTGATGGATAGCTATCCAACTTTGGGGCTCAATCATAAAACAGCCACTTTCACCACCGAGATATCTCTCAATCATAACTTCCCCACCTCCTTTTCACCACCCCTCACCTTCTTCCCCCCAGCCCCAGCCCCAACAGCCCCCCAACTCCCCTCCGCCCGTCTAATCAACTCTTCATACACCGTCCAAGCCAACGCACTACTCGCCGCCTTCCTCCCCATCCTCAACCCCAACCCATCCAGCAAACTCCTAAATCCTTCCTCTGCAACCATCCGCTTTGTAGCATGGACCATATTCCTGTACCCGCCCGGCTGCAGCTGTATTCTCGTCTTCACCGCATCAAATGGGTTGCTGATCGCGCTGCAGACCACACCTGAGAAGATCGCGCTGGCAAAGTTGATCGTTGCTGCTCCCCCCCCTCCCCCCCCACCACCACCATTCCCGGCCCCATCTTTCGGGGAGTTGTTGTTGAGGTACAGGTTGGAGAGGTGTTTCTTTGACTGCTCATAAAACAGAATATAAAGCCCCGCGTAAGGAGCATCCCGAATAGCAGTCGCCCCAAACCCAGCAAAAAATCCCCTCACCCCCTCATGCCGATAAATATCGAGCGCTGCTCGCGGGAGGGAGTTGTAGCTATACAGCGTCGACTCATACCTTACCTTTAGCACCGTCAAGGGCATCAGCAAAAACCCAGCAAAACTCCTCGCTACCGCCCCAGAAGTCAAATTCGCGATGTGGGAAAGCTTTGGGAGGGTTGAGCTATGGTTGTTGGCGTTGGCCAACACAGCCGGCGAGGACAGCCGGTGGCGGATCGAGTTGAGAGAGGTGAAGTATATCGCTGAGCCGAACCCCGTTCGCAGAGCGGAGGGGACGGCGCCGCGCCATAGGGCAGGGAGGAGGTGGGGAGCAGCGCGGATCTCGGCGAGGGCGAGGCGGAGGGCGGAGGTGCCGTGGGGGTGGGGGACGGTAGAAGGGGAAGTTCGCTGCTGGACACGGGTTTTGAGGAGATCGATTGGTTGGAGGAGGATGGCGGAGGTGATGCCGGAGGAGAGGCCGGCTAGGAAGTGAAAGGCTGGAAGGGGAGAGGGTTAGATTTAGGGAGAGAGAGATAGGGACGGGAAGTAAACGTGCTTGACTTCGGAGACGCCTTCCGGGTACCATCGGACATGGTTGCGGTTTGCGCGGACCACGGATTGGTTCTGTTCCTGGTCCGATATTTCTTTTCAGCGGTGGTGTTTGCGGTGTTGGTGGTGGCCTCAGTTTTGCGCTGTTGTGGCGTTCGTTGGCTGTCACGGGGATTCAAAGATGGTTGCAGAAGCGTCTGAATTGTGGACCAGCCATAGCAAGAATTGATTTATATAACGGATGCCATGCTGTTAAACAGCCCGAGAGAAAAAACAAGTGAATGCGCCGTTGAGGGTGCTGACCTGGTGTTCAGTTCAGACGAAAACGTTGAGAGTTTGCGGTAAATCCATTCTCAAAAAACCATGCCTATGACGGCATGGGTATCCTATGATTTTTTCGGTTCCCAATCCCTCCCAGTGGAGAACTACCCCGCCATCCGGTCTGCCCCGGAGCTGCCGGACTGATCCGAGCCACTCGGCCCCGGGGTTCCACCAATGCCGATAATGAGCCCCAAGAGACAACAAAAACGTCTGGCAGCATACAAAACTGCCTTAGTGGTAAAGAAAAATATCAATGATTATATGTTGTCATCCAGTGGTATATTATGTAGCTGTCTTTATGCAAATGGGTATCTCTTTTTTCTTTTTCACACAAGTCGATAATCTTGAGGATTACAACATCACACCCACCCCCTTAATCTCTGGATCATCCCTAAACGCCAACCTTACTTCCTCATCCCCTACTGCCAGCCTCATCTTGCTCGGCCTCTCCGGCCTTTGCCCTTCCAAGTTGATTATCCCCGCCCCTGTGAGATCAACAGCAGCAGAACTCAATCCCGCCGGTCTGACCAACCGTCCCGTTTGCTTCGACTTTGTGATCATCAAACCCCCTTCGTCTACTGCTTCCCCAGTTTGACCCGTTGCTTTTTTCTCTAATAATTTCAACGGCCGGGATTCGTTCACTGTCAGTTTGAGCATCCGTTGCATCTCCTCGAGGACATCACCAAATGTACTTTCTGCCAGGCCTGTTCGTTGGATACGCAGACAGAGGGCCGTCAAGAGAAGTTTCGAGGCGAAGGGTAAAGATCGGAGGTATTGTTGTAACGGGTTGGAAGTAGCCTCGTTGATGGCTCTGCGAACCGTTTCGATTGTTACCCTCCCCGCGGGATTCCTTTTCTTCTTTTGCGGGGAGTCATCCTTTTTCCTCGCGGGGGTCTTGCTGGGTGTGTTTGGTGCACTGTCGGAGATATCGTTTGTTTTGGCGTCTGCTTCTGCGAGTTCTACTGCCCTACGGCAGATATCCAGTGCTCGGCGGGCATCACCGCTTACTGCTGCTACCTTCCTCGCGGCGAACTGGATTGCGTCCGGGTCAACAATGTCGCCTGGTACACCCTCGAGACGAGACTGAACGATACGCATGAGCTGCTCGTGGTTGTACCCTGGGAAGGTGATACGAGTCAGCCCAAGGCGAGAGCTGATCTTGTTGGAGAGGGTTCGCTCCGGGAGATCCATGGTGTTGGCTACTGCCAGGACGATGAGGCGGGAGTGGCGAAGGCCGGGCCAGTTGAAGAAGTTGTACATGACTCCTTGGTTTTTGGTGACAAGTTGATCGAGTTCGTCCATTAATACCACACAGGGCACGCGGCGGGGGGAGGGATGGCTGAATTCCCGCTCCAGAAGATCGAGGGCTTGGGCGGGGGAGACGCGCTGGCCTTTGAGGGCTTCCCATAATAGTGCGTAGGACTGGTGGGGGTCGGTAATTTTCATGCCGTTGATTTCGACAAAGATGAAATCATCGAGCTCGTCGGCGCGGACGGCGGCGTCGAGGTGGGAGACTACTTCGCGGACCGTGGCGGTTTTTCCTGTGCCTGGGGTGCCGGAGATGTAGATGCAGGTTCCGGAGCCGTCGGTGATGGCGGCTTCGAGGTGGGAGTAGACGAGGCTGAACTCGGATTCGCGACACGGAAGACTAGTGGGAACTGAGGCGACGTGAAGTTGGGTACGGGCCACTTGATATGGTGACGCATGGACGTGCATAGGGGAGAGGACACGGGTGGCTAAAGGTGTGAATTCGAGGTGCTTCTTGATGACAATGCGGCGGTGTGAGGACGGCGTGGCCGGCTTGCTGTTCGCTCTTTTGTGCCGGCTACTGGGGGTGACGGCGTCCTTGATACGGGCCTTCTTGGGGGTGCGGTAGACACCTGGGGCATAGTCACCATCTGCTTCTGGATCGGCTTCGAACTTATAGTCTCGCTCAGGCGATTCGTCCTTCGCTGACTTCTTCCGGGTCGCCTTGGTCTCCTTCTGAAGTCGTTCCTGGAGAGCTACAAGGTCTTCCTTTCCGTGGTAGATATCCTCCCAGATGAACTCCTTGGTATAGGTGCATGTCCTGGTGTTGCAACCCCTTCGGCAAACAAACACTTTGCCATACTCTTTTGACTTGCGCGAAACCTTGCCGGTTGGAAATTGCTTCATGAATGCCTCCTGGGACATAACATAAGCCTTGCCGTTCATAGTCGACAGGGCATTGACATCGAACGAGGTGGTAATGTAGAGCTCGTTCTAGAAAAGCAGCAAAAAGTCAGCAACCCGGCAGATTATGGAAAAGACAGGACCAGTTCACGTACCTCGACGAAGTCTGTCCGCTTCTTTGCGCTTCGAATCTCGTTCGGCGACGAGAACCACATAAAATTGGCGGCCATTTCGCCCTCTTCGTCTTCCTGGAACTCGCATATTATGCCAACCCAGGCTTCGTTGGAGCTATCGGCCTTCAACAGCATTGTGTCCCCTAGATAGCATTCGAAATTCCCATTGCGAGCGCCAATAATCTGTCCTTCTTGTGACGCAGCTCGTTTGCGTTTCCTTCCATTAGTTTTCGCAGTTTCTGGTTCGGCCAAGTCGTTGGCATAGATCCATTCCCATGGCAGGTCTTCTGTTCCTAGCTCGTCGTCCGAGTCCTCTCTGAGGACGCCTGGGAGGTAGCGTCGCTTTGAGCGACCTTCGACGAGGCCAGGCATTGTTGGCGTTCTGGGTTCGGTTGGAAGGTAAACAATGCAATCAAACACCCAGAAAGTATCTAAAAAAGCGCAGTGTGGATAGTGAATATCCGTAGGGCGGCCTGACTTGCGGTTTTGCTGCTCTGCTTCAAAAAGGGGCCCTCTGTCGCGTCAGTCGACGCGTTACAGGTTACTAGGTTATTAGCGTGCTCAAGTCCATTTAGACCCCTGTCAACTCGGACATTTCCTCATTGGCGAAACTAAATGCCAAGACGTTATGCAACTATCCGCTATATCATTGTATGCCTCCAACCGAGACGTCGTTTCCTTGGCATCTCATGAATCACCTGGCAAACAGCTTCATTTGCCTTTAGTATCAACGTAGTACTTAAGACGAGATTTAATATTTCTCTCACGGGTTCCAACCAGGTATCTCACGGTGGACTATACAGGGCTCACTGCATCTCTTCAATGGTCTCTTCTTGCCTCATGGACACCGCGACTACCAACACCGAGACCACCATATATTTTGATATCTCCTGGTGGAAAGTCTATGAAGTCTCCTACATGTAAACCGCTAGTTTGATGCAGTATGAGAAGCTAGACCTGTCCGCTCTGGCGTCATCCTCCTTGACAGGACTTCCAGGTTTGGCTCACGTGCCCACTCATTTATGGCTCAAAGTTGACTACTTTGCGGCCGCTTCGTGCCTTCCTTTCTTCCGGTTTACACCTTAGGTTGTCTTGTCCGAGTTTTTTTTTCGCAATTTCACTGCCTTTTCAAATTTGTTCGATTATAAATATTTTTGCCTGGTCTCATTTTCATCTCCCTTTACCTGTGAACAGTCGAAGGAGCATTTCCGACTCGTTCATCAGTCCCTCTCGTTCAACGAAGCCAAATGCAAGATTATCTTGTCACCTACGAACGAATCATCATTTCGATGACCCGAACTCTCTCCACACCTACTGGGTTGAGCCATTCATTGTACGACCCTTCAGCAGGTCGCCGTACGGTTCGACCGCCCGCCTGGTCACCGGCTTCTGGTCAGAGTTCTCTTCTTATCGAGGTAAGTCTTTCTTCATTCTCTTCCTGAATTACGGAAACTTCGTCAAAAAGTTCTTCGTGGGTTTGCTTGGAGCTATCTGGCCGTCTTCCTTTGTTTGGGACGAGACTGAGTTTCTAGAAAACCTTCGCTGATCTGGCTTTCTACCCATTAATACAACACCAATGGCCATGATTGAGGCCCTTCTTAGGACTGCCGCGTCATTGATGTGTGTAAATGGATCTGGCTTCTTTACCTGCTGCTTTATCCACTACCTTTTCGCAGCATTTCACACACTCTTTCCGGCTAGCCAGGCTACATGCTGCGCCCAAAGATCACCACCCTTCTCTTTCTACCTATTTACACAAATGTCTTAACTCAGCAGGTCTGATAGCTTTCTAAACATGGCTGGAGACTGGATCGCCCCTGAGAGTCTGTTATGGCCCGAGCGTTGAGTAGAGCGTCCTCTTTGACAACCGCTTGAGATTTGGCACCTGAGCTAGAACAAAACCTCACCTTCTGTTTGCCAAAGTACCTGCTGACATCATCTTTTATTAGGTATACTAGGTCTTTCTTGAATTTTGCCAACTTGAATCATCCTGAGCGACCTGGGTCTGTCAAAATTCAGCACGTCGTACCTTCCCTCCTATCTGCTTCGGCTATATGTCGTCAGCTGGAGCAGTCGATCCTTTCCAAGACTCGTGTTTGCCAGCGCTTGGAGCACGGACACCAGCAGGCCGTTCTTGCCTCCTGTTGTTTTTGCCAGCTTGTGCTGCTTTCATATTGCCCTCCAACTCGGCAGCCTGACATATTCTCTCCCAAGTCCCCTCTATCACGTCTTCTTCCAATTCTCTTATATTTTCAGCCCGAAATACTCAAACAAGTCTTGTGGAACTTCACCAGCAAAATGGGCACCATAGAGCGGAACCGGTTTCGACTCGGGACTGATGAACTGGCCGATATGTTTCGTCCGCCGCTGACCAAACATGTAAGTTCTCACAATTCCGGATGAAGCATTGCGACTGACTAACCGCACCAGGTCTTTCTCACCCCGCCCTCCACCATCGATGTCGACCCGGCCGACTTCGCTCTGCGGACAAAGCTGGAGCTAATTGGCAAGGCGACCCTGTGTGACATCAAGGCCATCGACGTGGGCGATGGTGTCACCCAAATTTCCATCCATGCGCCTGGAATTAAAGCGGCACAGGCTGCTGCTAAGCAAGTTAAGAAGCTCCTCATCGACGAAGCTGATCTCAAAGACATGTGGAGAACCAATGGCTTGCTTTGCCCATCCAAGTCAGGGGTAGACTACCCAGCTATCGTGTTTGGCCGTGATAGGCGCGCTGTCGTCCGCTCAGCATCGGCCTTGAGCACCTCAGAAGCCAATCCGCAGGCTCAAGTTAAGTACAAGGCCCAGTTGTCAGCGATTCTCGATCGCGCCGTTAGATCCCTTGTCCGGGACCCGAACAAGATGAAGATGAGAGTCAAGTTTGGATGCCTGCAGCGTACTGAACACTGGAATCCAGAAAATAAGGGATACACCTCGGCTGAGATTGAGCGAGAGCTGAAGTACGCCGCCTTTCGCGATGTCATCCAGCTTTCACAGAAGTAAGTATCATTGATCTTGTCATTTGTTTGAGTCGTGCTAAAACTCCTCCAGCGTTCCTGCCGATGCGGTCGAAGCCCTCCGAATCGCCCTCTACAACCGTGACGGAAGCTTGCCCAAGGTGGTCCGAGAGAGTGTTGACCCCAACTCAAACCCTGATATCTCCCTTCACATCATCACGTCCAACTTGGAGGTCGAGTGTATGGTGGAGGGTGTTGTTGCAGGCGAAGGCCACAAGCCCAGAATCATGCCTGTGGGCGCCTACCAACGAGACAAGGCCTACAACAAGCTTTCGGTTCTCAATGCCTGCCCTGACAGGTGAGACCAATTGGTGTCTCTTTTCAGGTTGTTTCAATATACTGACAAGGCGTGCCGCAGACGCACCGATTGGGAGCTTGAAATTACCCAGGAGGTCAGCAGAAGGGAGGCCAGGCCCCGACTGCCTTTGACCGAAGATGATATGGCCCGACTCACCAGAATCGGTCAAGGTAGACATGCTGGTGGCTTTCCCAAGATTCTAGTGTCGCCTGAGTTCATCAAGAGAAACAAGGTGTCCAACATTGTCGGCAAGGTCAACTGGCTGGTCATGCTGAGCTTCAAGTATAACCTCGAGATCACCATGTACCATACGTTTGGCACAGACACCTCGAAGGCCCCAACCACGACAGCCGTCGTTTCCATGTACAGCCCCGACTGGGATGATGACCTCGGCCTCCCCATGACGCTGCCGCGGGAATGGGACGAGGGTTTCGCCACGCAACTGCTGACCTCGAAAGACAAGACCGAAGTTCCATACCCTGAGGAGCATGATGGCGGTGAAGAGCATCCATTGGACCAGTTTTTGTCGTGGGTATGGTGGGTGCAGGAGATGCTTGATCGCTTGTCTAAGTCAGGAGCTAAGGCTTCGAATTAAGTCTTGGTTGTGAACAATTGGAGGAGTTGGAGGGCGGGTTGCACAGCATTGCATTTGCTTGGTGGACTGGTCGATAAACGGCCGGGGCCGAGAGGCTGGGCAGCGGATACCTAAGAGAGTATGGTTCTGGGGCCCGGGAAGTATGGACTTTTCAGATTTGTCGGTTATTGTATTGTTGTCACGATCATGTATCATCCCTCATCCTGTGTATACTCACAAGAAAGGGTTGGAAGCGGTGCTGTATTTCTACTGTATTGCAGTGTGAAGGGGTGATAAGCGTTTGGACGGGGCCATTGTATCTTGAAAAGAGAGATTCGAAAGGGCAACTGTATGTCTACTGTATTGTAGTGTTAAGGACGAGAGATGTCTGGAAAAGGCCATTGTATCTGTACCTTAGTGTAATGTATGCTGTAGCATAGTACCGAATGGTGCCTTCGTTCCCGACTTCTGAGAGCAAATGACACTTGATTCTGAGAGTCAAGGGCAGGCACATGATGCAAATGATGGTTCATCTGATGGGATGTAAAAGTGTTATATTACTACCTAGAATTGGTGGCCCGTCATGATGCTTGGGCAGTTTGACCAGCAGCTGGTCCAGCAGCAAGGACCTTTTGTCTGAGAACTGTGATGGTAAAGAATCAGTCAATGCTTCAAGAAAATCACTTGGTCATGGACGTGTGCTCACCTTCTTCCACCAACCTCAAATTTTGAGTCTTGGCCTGCACAATCCCTTCCAATCCTTGGATATTCGCCGCCAACTCCTTGACCTTTGCCTCGTAAAACTCAGCAGCGCTCTTGGTGTCCTTTTTACTCCCACACACCCATGATTT
This sequence comes from Triangularia setosa, assembly GCA_033296915.1. NCBI lineage: Eukaryota > Fungi > Ascomycota > Sordariomycetes > Sordariales > Podosporaceae > Triangularia > Triangularia setosa. The sequence goes on along the minus strand of MU866134.1, from coordinate 9,597 downwards.
AGCAACCCTTTACCAAAGATCCCGGGGGGGGGGGGGGGGGAGGTTCAAAATAGCTAACAAGCCATAAGCGTGACGCTTGAATGTAGCCTGCTGCTAGGCAGAGAGTTCGGGACTCCCACGTAGCATCGATGCGAAGCAGCTCGTGCTTGAGAAAGGTAATAAACTCTCGCTTCGACTTCTTGTTTTTTTGTTCGCGTTCCATGGCTGATGAGAATTTCAGGCCAAGGACGGGGCCCTCGTCGTCACTGTCGGAATCATCATGGTGAACTTCATCAGAGTCAGGGTCCGTGTGGTCGGATGCAGCATGGTCGTGGCTCGGTTCCTCATCGTCGTCCTCATGCTGCAAAAGCCTGCAAGAGAGTGGCGGCAAACTCTGATATTGACGCAAGCTTGAGTATAACAACGTAACCAACAATACGGTGTTTACGGTTTATGGTGATCCCTTGACAGTCGAAAAGCTGGGCTTGCTTTAAATTAGTATCACGATTGCTTCGACTCAAGGAAAGCGACAAATGGTAGACCTTTATCAAAGCGACTTGCCCGGGTCGCAAGCGGGCACAGACAAACGAATCACGATAGAACCTATCTCGGAAATCTCAGACCGCCTGGGTAATAGATGAGGTGGCCCACCTTCGGTGGGTATAAACACTAGTTATAGATGAATAGCTCACGGCACTCACAAGACTGGTTAATCACAACATTTCATTAACAAGTCACCAGCTTCAAGCTCTCAGTATCCCCGATGTTCTCAAACGTATATGCTGTTCGGCAACAAAACCCCAGCTAATAGTCCACCTAGTAGCCAAGACACTGCTAGTTATTCCCCCATCCACAAAGCTTAGACATTATCTCAGCTTCCCCTTATCATCTCTATCCTTCTGTTTCAGCCATCATACCAAACTCTCGCAACCCGAAACTCTTACAATATCCTCCAATCACAACAATATCAGCAAAAACATCACACACACCCACATTGCTAACCCCCCTATGCCCGGCAACCTCCCCCCCATCGCCCCTTCATTCCCCCAGACCGTCTGGTTGTTCGTCATATTGCCCTGATCCATAAAGAACCAACCCCCCGCCGTCCCATTTTGTGGCAGCACATCCGGCACCTTACAAACCGCCCCTTTTGCCCCCGGATCTTTACACCTCCCCTCCCAGTCCCTTTGTCTCTCCGCCCTCGAACTATTAAAGTACGCTTTGACGTACCTCACCACCAAACTCGCATCCCTCCCTGGCGGTCCTCCTGACCACAACTTATTCCCGTTGCTCCAATGCTGCAAGATCAAATGCCCAGCCGAGCTCGGCACCGCTGGCCCGTCAATCTTCGCCAACAAGCCCCCATCAACATAGAAGTACACCCTCCCAGGCAAGTAATCAATTCTGTACTCGTGGAAATCCTCCGTGGGGTCAAAAGGGAGATAAGCCTTGACGAAATTCGACGTTGCGGCCGCATCATATCCGTTTAAGACGGCCTCGCGAGACTGCAGCACCAAGTTGACGGGATAGCTGTTGTTGCTTTTGTCAAAGTCTTTCGACAAAAACTCCATGTCGATTTCTTGAGTGTCGTTGAAATACTATGTCTTTGTCAGCAAACCCCCTTTAACCCCCTGTCTTCATAGTGGCATACCCAAAAAAACGCCGCACAAGTCCCGCTCACCCCGGTCATCTTCATCGAAGCTCTAAACGTTCCCCAATACATGTCCAACCTCCTCGTATCAATCTCCGCCACTGGCACCATATCCTCCACCACCTCTCTCCTCACAATCAGTTTCAGCCCCTGATCGTCCTCCAGTTTCTCAGTAGCAAGCACATTCTCCACGGCAAACATCTCCCCATAGTCGCCCCTCGCACGCTGATCACTGAGGTTGAAAGCTTGCCTGACCCAGTCGGTATTTGCTGATATGGCAGCATCACCCTGGCCTTCGGGGACGAGTTTGGTAAAATCTGACTCGATTAGATCGGTGAAAAGGGCGTGGTGCTGCTGGTGAGTAGGGGCGTTGGGGTTGTGGGGGTTGGGTAGGAGTTCGCCGGTGGTGGAGAGGTAGCCGCATTCACAATCTGCTAAGACCAAGGGTGTGAAGATAAAGAGCGATAATGTTGAGAAGAGGAGGATATTGTGACGGTGCCGGGTGGTGAACATGGTTGTGGTGGCTAGTAAGAGGTTGAAGACTAGGGCGAGTGAGGCCATCTTCCTCGCCTCGCCAGTTATTCCCTCCCCCTACTCCCCCTTTGGTTATTGCTTCTCCCTGTATCAGAGACGTTGTTGCTGTTGTTTATCCAAACCAACCAACGCACAATAGCACCAATAGGTATGCAGCTAGCTCGTTTATGAATCTCGATGGCTGAGCTGTGACCTCGCTCGTCGATCGTCCACCCGTCGCTGGCGGCGTGTTGTTGTCTGTAGTTCGTGTGACATGGAAGATGAACCAGGGGCGTGTGAATAGCTATCCACAGCCCGGATCAGAGCCAAAGGTTGCAAAACTGATAGATCCCAGATGCCGAAAAGACTAGGGGCAGGGAAGGTCCAGAATGTGATGCAGGTTGTCGTGGGGCTGGTTGAGAATACCGACAAATCTTGCTCCAAGCAGGGAAATGATCGAGGGGGCGAGACAGCGCAACGAACCTCGTCGAGATGAGACGTGCCTCTGGTGCTTCTGGACCTGCTTGAGCAACGTGAGCTTGATAGCTCAGGGGTAGGCGAGTAGAAACACCTAGTCCCACACGCCTCCCCTGGCTGTCCTCATCGCGGCAGGAAATCACCATGGAAAATTCTGATCCGTCATGGCACCTTCCTGTGTTCCCACTCCGGAAATCAAGGCAGGTACCCGCCAGACTCTCTCAGCTTCTCCCCCCCTTAGGCAAGTCTGAAAGGCAGACTGTGTTTATCGCCCAGCCCGGCCAAAACACGGGTAGCTACAGCTGGTGATATCCATGTCATCCACGCCAGGTCACACCTCATTGTTCCTTGCCACTTTGACGCTCCGGTTCAGGCGAGCGGGAAGTTGCACAAAGTCAGGGGCTGAGTGTTCGTTTGTAATCCCTCCAACCCCTGCATCTTTTCATGAACACTCAGCTTGGATTTATTGCGTTATTGGCGCTGCCGTGTCGACCGTAAACATACAAAGGGGGCATGTCTCACCTTCGACTTTGCAAACGGTCCAAATCCCAGCCGAGATAGGAGATAGTGGAGTGATTCATTGAAGGTGGTTAACAGAGTGATGATATATCTACTTGTTCCTATTGACATCATATGGACACTTGAAGAAAAACCAGTATAGAACACAAAGATACCTAACAAGACAAGACAAAACGCGAGGAAAAGAGTAGAATGAAAACCTTTCAAATTGATGAATTTTTTTCAATCTTGTGCCGAGAAATGACCAGCTCTTGTCCAGTAGGCATTCTGTGCCACGGATTGAGCGCCCACCTCCCAAAGACAAAGCAACTAAAAGCAACGCTCAAGGAAAGAATAACCGCAACGCGAAGCCCCAAGATTAAGTTCAAAGCCCATCCGCCTTTCCTCCCTCCCTTCCTTGCCTCTTATGCCTCCTTTCCCTCTTTCATATCCCTCTCCCGCCAATCCGCCCGTCCTTATATACCCCCTCCCCCCCCAACCTCCATCCGTACGTTTTTAGTACAGAGAGTAAAAACAGATGGGACAAATGTCAAGGAAAAACTAGCTAGGAAAAAGACATTAAGATAGCAGAAACACTGAGAGATAAAGGAGCAAACAATATATCGAACAAGGTATCCGAAACGCAGAACGGAGAAAAAAAAAGAAAAAAAAAGAGAAAAAAAAGAAAAAAAAAAAAAAAAAGACTAAACGAGCTGAAAACTGAAGGTTAAAAAAATCAACCGTTGTGAAGGCAGATTAAAAGTGGTTAGAAGGTGTAATGAAACACGGAGAAGACAAATTCCCTCCACATGGACCAGCCAACATTGACAGATATTAGGTTTGCGGGACCGATGGCCCTCCCACTGGACCAATGTGCGAAACCGTACCCTGCCCACCCATATTTGCTTAGACCATGACGATGCAGACGCGAAATGCAGCAGCAACCCGAAGGATGACAAGTAGGAAAAACACCCAACCCCGCCGCGCCGAGTCCCACACCCAGCGATATTTGTTGCGTAAAGAAATGTAAGGAAAAGACCAACGCGAAAACCGACAGAGGTATATGCCCGAAAACCCCACCACCTATTACTCAGTATAGCGAGAAAAGGAAAGAAAAAAAAGACAAAGCAGAAAGATATCGTCGAGCGTCGTGGTCTTAGTACACGCTGTCCTCGTCCGCACCCTGAGAGGTCATGGACGGTGTCGAAACACTTGAAGAGGCAGCGATATCGTCGACGTAGCCAATGAGGGCCTGAGAGTGGAGGCGGAAGGATTCACCCATGAGGCGAGTAATTCTGAAAAGAACTGGTTAGCATGTCCTTCAAAACATTCGGAAGAGAGAAAAAGGCAACGTACCCCCAAACAACCACCTCATCGAGCATGGAACCCCAGAGACGGGCCACCAGCGAGCTCAGCTGCGGTACGTAGCGGTCATCAAGATCCTTTCCGAGAAGCTCACGGATCTTGTTATACATGATCAACTCCTCCTCAGTAGCTGGCTCCTCGTCATGTTCCAGACGATACAGCCACAGGCTGAGGATGATGATCAGATCCATGCCGCAAAGAGGATGCTCGATGCTCCAGTTTGTCGGCGAGGTTCTGGCAACCCAGCGGACGCCCTGACGCACCGCAGTCTCGATGCAGTTGTAGCACTCTTGGATAACCTTGATCATTTCGCTTGAGCGCTTGACGCGATCCCGAGCATTGGCCATGGCAGCAGCAACCTCATACGACTCGTGGTACCGCAGGGCTTCCTGGACTCCCTTAAGGTCCACCTCCAACCGGGCGCGAGCGTTGCGGAACATGGCCTTGGCATTGAAGATGAGCGGGTGACCCTTGTGAGGCGCACTGAGGGGCACGGCGACAGTCTCAGGCTCGCAGAGGTCCAAAGATTTCTCCCAAGTCTCTAAAGCAATCCTAAGCTTGTACTCCGTGAGAACATCCTGCAGGGCCTCGGGGCTGCGCTTGTGGTACCAGACCTCGAGGAAGAGTGCATTGATCATGACACGAGTGGCAAACGCACTGTACTTGAGCACCTCTCCTTGGAACAAATCGCCGTGGGCCTTCAAGATGGTGACGCTGGGAGAAGCTCTAAGGTGCTCTTGCCAAGCGTCCTCCGACACCTTGAGGTTCCAGAGGGCTTCGGTGGATGGCAACTGAAGATCCTCAAACTCGTTGAAGCTGATGGCCGGAGTGTGGTTGTACGTAAGAGTGAGGAGGCCAAAGAAGATGTAGACCGCATAGTAGGTGCGGCGGCATCCCTCGTCCTCAACCCACTCAGCACGGGTCGGCGACCGTTCCCCACGAGCCTCCTGACGAAGCTTCAACTCATAGCGATTCCCGGCCACCATGTTGGCGAGCAGACCCTTAATCGAGCAAGCCCACTCGAGACCTTTGGCATCACCACTCCAGCTGGCAAAGATCATGTTGAGCAACGAACTTTGCATAGTCCACAATGGGCACTTTCGGGAGCTGAAGTTCTCCTTGTTCTGCAGGAACTGGTTAACCAGCACCTTGGAGCCAATATGGAGCACATAAGCCTGTTCTTGATCAAAGGCATAAAGAGCACCGATGGAAAGAACAGCCAAGAGGAGCGCAGGCGAGACCTGGGTGGGCTCGAAAGAAGCGGGGTGCAAGAAGGGCAGGTGGTGATGGAACAGGCCAAAGTAGGTAGCCAGGTAACGGTTCAAGGACGGCAGGTTGGGAACCCGGAAGCCTTCAGGGATGGCGTGCTCGCTGTCATTGCCACGAATATTGTCCAGAATCATGTTCCTCTCTTCATCACTGTTGATTTGGGGCGCCTTGAAGGTCGACGACTGAGAGCCATCGGCAGGGCTGTCAGCACGCTGCTGCACAAAAGGCGACTGAGGGGCGGGGGTGCCCGTGGCAGAAGGTGGAAGAGAGTTGATCATGGCCTGCATGCCAGGCGCCAGCCCATTGCCGTGTTGGCCGCTGAGAAGCTGGTTGGGATTCTGGGCATCAAACGGCATCGACCCATTCGAAGTGATGGAGTGCGCCTTGGGGTCCTGGGAGACAAAACCCTCCCACTGGTGCAGACCAATAGACCCGTTGGGGTACGTCACTGAAGGTTCCAGCATCGAAGACCCGTTCGGGGGAAAGGTCATGCTGCTAGGGCTGGCACCGAAATCGCTGTTGGCCCGGGCAGCTGCGTGAGCTTTGTGTTGAAGATCAGCAACAAGCATCGCAGCAGTTTCCACATCAAAAATACCATCGCTACTAGCCTCGATTTGCTCGAGGGTTGAAGTATCGATCGCAAGCGCCGACTTGGAAGAGCCGCTGGCAGTCCTAGCCGCCTTGGGGCCACCGCGACGCTTTCCGTCGCTATGAAGAGGAACACCGCCATCTTTAGCATGCACGGTACGGTCATGTCTGAGAAGAAGATCACGTCTGACAAAGGTGCTGCGGCACTTTAGGCACTTAAACGGCCGCTCCTTGGTATCTGCGAGGTGGTTAGCATGACTGTTTTTTTTTTTTTTTTTGGGGGGGGGGGATTTAGGTAGCAAAAGAAATCGTGGTGAATGAAGGGTGGAGGGATGAAGATGGGATGCAGGGGGTGGGAATGAGAATCGAGGACAACATACGTGATCGCTCATGTCTACTTCTGTGTTCGCTTCTGCTAAAAGCTCGGTTGCAGAACTGGCACTTGTACTTCCTTTCTGGCGCGATTGAGGTTTTCCGGGAGGCCGGCGTTGATGTGGCCGATGATGGCATGACCGCCACGCTTGCGCCTGGCATCTTGTGTGATGATTTGTCGCGTATGCAACTTCTCGAGGTCGAGTGTCTTTGTATCTGGTAAAGACGAGTCGGCGGTCGGTAGTGCAGTGGTTGACGACGACGACGACAATGACAACGGCTCTCGGGAAGGTGTTGTTGCAAACCCTCACAGAACGATAGTTGAGATCGCTCGCCTGGCTTTCCTCGCTTCGCTCTCGCGCGCTCTCGCTCCCGTGGGATTTAAAGTGTGTCTTCTGGACTTTGGATCGTGTAGCTGCTCATTGGTGGTATGGTCATGGAATAGAGGTCGGTATTGGGGTGGTTAAAAGGGCATCCGCCGATGGGGAAATCGAAAAGGTCGACCCGCTGCAGTGAGCGAGGACTGTGTTGTTTAATATGTGCAGTGGGCGCGACAAGTGGCGGGCCTCTTTGGTGGGTGGTCGAGGATGAAAAGTATGAGGGGTTGTCGAAGAAGGTTGATGACGGGAGGAGGAAAGAGGGATGCGAGAGGGGAAAAATGGACTGCGGAGGTCGTGGAGGGGGGAAGGGAAACTGCCAATGCAGGTGGGGGTGCTTTCCCAGACCGTCCCAGCGAACTCGTTCGCCTGTGAGCCACAGGGTGGATAATTTTGCTTTGTCCTGGATAGGCTTAGCGCTTCGCGCTCCTGGTTGAGCCCGGGAACGAGCAACTCCTGGCGCCCCACACAGTCTTTCGAGGGGTTGGGAATCCACAACCGCAGCGATACTTTTCCCTTTGGAGCATCACGCAAACTGCAGACCATCCACCGTCTCTACCGCCCTCCGAGAAAGCGGTGAGCGGTCCGGATCCTGTTCCGGTGCCCGTGTCTTCTGGCACAATGCCGGCGCACACTAGAATGCCACCTGGCCGCCGAGGGACACCTGTCGCCGAAAGTCTCGACGAGGTACTCGGCCGTCGGCGCAGGTGGGGTTCTGTGGTTGAGCTGGAAATCTGGAAAGGGGGGCCGCGGGGCAGAGCTGTCAAGTCACGTCCAAGTAACACGCCAAGTTCTGTCTCTTAACGATTGGCACTGCTCCCAGACGGTATGCCCTATCATCCGGGACCCTGGGTGTTAACGTGTTCAAGCCACGTCCCAGAAATGCACAGTACCGGCTGGCGGAAATTTGGCATCTTTCGATAGTGCCCCTCAAGAATTGCTTCTCTTGAACTTCTCGAATTCAAGGAGGGGGAGGGGGTGGGCTGCGCAGACTGTGTGGCAGCTTTTGGTCGCGGGGCAATCACCTCAGGTCCAGGTTCCAGTTCCCAATCGATCGCCATCACCTTCCCCTCTTTTTGCTCTTTGTCAGGTCCAGAGGTGACCCGAGCTTCTTCACAGCTCACCTCACATGAAGCTTCCATCCTAGGTACAGTACACAGCTCACCTGCTCGTTCACGGGCCTCCCAGGCCAATTCCTATGATCAGCTCCCCTCAGAAAAAAAACTAATGCTGCAGTCACTTGACCGCCACATTGCGATTATAACTGATAATAATCTACCAAACCTACACCGTCCACCTAGCATCTCGCGAGACAGTGGAGCTCGTCGGTGCGATGCGGTGGGGCGTTGCAGCGTTGCGTTGGCATCGCGGGGAGGCGTGTAAAAATGGCATATGAATGGACCTGTTGCAAACTACCATTTCAAACGGACGGAGGCCTTGATGGTAGCTTTTTACCACGTTCTGCTGCAGTGATGCTGTACCCAAAATAGGCGTCTTCCCTGGCAGTGTCGTTCCTCATTTGATATTCAACGAGCGAGTGTGGAGAGGTTATGCATGACAATGCCGCAATTTGCAAACCAGAAAGCAAGGCTGTGTGCCAGTGGCTGTCCAGAGCCAATACCTGTCCTGACAGTGATGCCACATCGACACATATCCCGTCCCGTGACCACTTACACTACATACACAACAGCCCCTCCATGGCTCGTTGACGGAGTCCTAATGGATTCTGGACAGAAAAGAATAGCGTTTGGAATGGTACGCCGTTTCGCTCGGCTGGAACACCTATCCATGATGCTGCTACCAAGCTAGAAGCCGCCTGAGGTAGCATGTAGCTCTCGAGCCCCTCCCCCTCCCCCGGTAGTAATGTCAGACCATGGCCATCCAAGGCCATCTCCGAACGGCCATGCTGCCACACCCACAACACAACAACCCAAAGTATTCATTCCCTCGGTCCCATCAGCGTGGCAGACGTGCTCCGCGATCCGCTTCAGCGGGAATCGGTCTGTCTTGCGGCTCTTGGCGTCTTGGCCGAACAATCCGCAGAACACTCCAGCTTTGCACAGGCATGATCCCCATTGTTGGAGGGGTAAAATTGTGGGAATGGTGGGTGAGCTTTTTCAATCGGTTCTCGCGAGCAAACGATGGAGTTGAGTTCTCGGTACTAATACGGCGCGGATCAGCCATATCTCACCCAACTCAGCTCCCGGATGGCAGGCAAGCGTTTGCTTTTTTCTTTCTGGGTTCCGTAACAGAATTTTCACTCTTCCTCTGACCCCCCTGAAATTGCGCGCACGGTGAGAACCAGCCAACACATGTGCGCTAATCCGGGGCGGAAGTTGAAGCCGGTTCCCTAGCCACATTGGCGTTTCCCAGAGCTGGGAATGCAACCCCTCCTTGAGGAAACACTCGATAAGGGGGGGGGGGGGGGGGGGGGGGGGGGGGGGGGGGGGGGGGGGGGCGCGGGGGGGGGGGGGGGGGGGGGGGGGGGGGGGGGGGGGGGGGGCGGGC